>CAMZMU010000082.1:15172025-15340840 GCA_947311845.1 Poa pratensis
GTCCGACAACCATGAGTTTGGGCTTGTCCGCTCCTTTGTACCTTTGATGAGTTTTTGACACTGACGTCATGTCTCTGGGTACTTGAACGTTGCGGATGGCTGGGCCAAAGCACTCAGGTCCTAGATAGGCATCTTGCTTTCCAGCCTTGATGTCATTGAGACGATGTCTCGCGTCTTGCGGACTGAGCTGTTTGCCAGATCTATCAGCATGTGGCTCGTCCTGCGCTGCCGGCTGCGCCTAGGCTCATTGTTGTGTCCCCGGCTTCCGCCTTCGTGCCTAGGCACTGGTGGTGGGGACTGTGTGCGGTCCCTGCTTCTTCTTGGCGGCGGGGCATCGTCGCGGTTGCCGCCACCCTTGGCGGCTGCTTGCTGCCCTGCTTCCGCCTTCATCCCGCCTAGGCGGAGGAGGTGAGGCCTTGCGCCTGTTGCGGTCCTGGATGCTCATCACGCTGCCTTTTTGGAGGTGGTGATTTGCGTGGGTCTTTCTCCTTGTCCTTCCCTTTTCCGTGGCTACTGGAACCGGACGGATCTTCTGGGTTGCCACCGGCCGCTGCTTTGCAAGCGTTGGATTTTGATTCCAACTTTCCTCCCTTTGCGTCCGCCATGTCGGCGCGAGAATCAGCACGGGCCTGCTGCTCTAGAGCTTTGCGAGCAAGGATCGATGCGTAGTAGATCTTCTCGTCCTTGTCATAGTCATCATTGTTGAGGATGTCCAAGGCGGCCGCAATGTTGAGGACAGGTGTTGCGAGGATGACGTCCCCGTTCTTGTCCTTACGCTGCGGTGCTGTAGCCCACTCGAAACCAAGCTTTTGGGCAGGGGATTTGAAGGTGTCATGATCCCTGCCTTTCCTACCTCTCTTCTCCGCCACTTGTCCTGCCGGCTTGGGCAATGGGGTGGTGGTGAAAAGATTACGCTTGGGGTCGCACTTGGCAGTTATCTTGGCGTTTTCCTCCTTGGCTTCGTCGAGGAGGCTCTGGACCTCTGCTTGCTTGCTTTTGAGGTACTCAGTTTGCTCCACCAAGGTGTTCCGAAGTTTCTCCAAATCAGCCGGATTGGTTTTGTCGTTTACCGGCGTGTGAAGAACTTCCGCCAGAGCCGCCATGCTTCCTATCTTGGGGCTCGCCCTTCTCCAGGATTTTCTTCTTTGGAGCCCCAGGAGGCTCTGGAAACTGTGGATCGGTTGCCGGGGTCCCCAGGTTGGCGGCGTCAGTTGCCGCCTTCTCTGAAGCTGCGCCGGTGACATCCGCCACAAAGATCTGCTGCATGTTGACGGAAGAGCCGTAGCCGCCTCAGATGGCGGAGGATCAGGTGTAATAAAACACTTCTTGACCCGTTGCTCAAACATGCTGGCAGAATCTTCTTCGGAATCAGAGTCTACGTTGACGTGAACGGTAGATCTGGATCCGGCATCCGACATCACATCATCCTGGAGTGCAGGAAGAATAGATTCGGGATCTTGACTGTTGGGCTGGGAGTCTGATCCCAGTCCCGTCATGCCGACACAAGTGTAGATCTGAATCTGCGGACTCCTCAGAGGAGGCAAACTCAGATCCGTCTTGATTGTAGGGCGGGGGGTGGGATGGCGAATAAATTCGCGGCAAACCATACGCCTCAGAAGTGTAGCCGATGAACACATCGACGCCGCAAACGGCACAACTCCGCATCCGACAATGTAGTCGTCTGCGGGGATGTAGGACTCGTCGCAGCTGATGTAGTGACTGTCGCCGTAGCGAACAGCGCGACCGACGGCGATTGTTTCGCCGATGCCGCCAAGAGTTCCCGCCTGGAACGTGACGCCTGACGCCTTAGGCCCCACGGTGGGCGCCAACTGTCGTTGTATCGGCATTTTGGATAGGAGACGGGGTCCTGCTAGCCGAGGGTGAACGTAGGGCAAGAAGGTGGACGTCGTCAAGGTCGGGATTGTACACGGCGGTTTACCCAGCTTCAGGCACCACGGCGGTGGCGGTGCCCTACGTGCTGCTATAACTCACTATAAGGCAATATCGCCGTGAACAGGTTACAATGAGCTGGTTGTCTATCAGAGAGTTGCCCTAAAGGCGTCCCGAGGTCCAGCTTATATAGGCGGCTGGACCTAGGGTTACAAGGTGAATACGTATCCAGCAAGTATACGGAGTCCTAAACCTAGCCGGCAAGTATGCCGCCTTCCGTCTTGGTCTTGGTGGCTTCATGGGCTTCAGTCTTGGGCCTCCTCCTTGCCGGCATCCGCCTTCCTTGGTCGTCAGCTATCTGGGCCGCCCGGTAGGCAAAGCCTTCACCACCACTGCGGGCACCCTGGACTAGCCGGATTGATCCATGCTGGTGATACCCTAGTAGGTATATCCCCAACAGGACGGATAACATTTGCCTAAGCATGGCTAAGCATCAACATAGCATAGTTTAGTATCTCAGGCCAACAATACAAACCTATGGATAATAGGAGGGAAACAGGTATTGGCATCGGAAACTTAATGCAACTATAGGATACTCTATCCAAGCAAATTGACATTTGGAACCGCATGCAATATTATAGTGGAGAAAATATTTGCGGAAACATAGGATAGGATATGCTCAGAGGGGGATTACGCTTGCCTTGTTCAGGGTACTGGTAGTACGGCTCCTCGGGGTATTGTGGAGTAACCCCGGCGGCTTGATCTATCGAAACATAGCAACGGAAGAGCAATCAATCATCACACATGTTTTAACAAATGCAATGCGCAAACACAGGATGGTATGACATTTTAATGCACTGGAATTATTATAGCAAGTTCTACCCATTTTATATGGGGTGCGATAATTAATTGTTTAACAAGAGAGAAACATAGCTCTACATTTGTTTTAATGTTTTCCTGTGCTATAAGTTCATGTAGACATGCATGCAAGTGATGCTAAAGGTTAGTGCACATTTTTCGGAGCCTTTCGATATAAAGAACACATTTTTCGGATGCCCGATTAAGAGTTATTATTTTTATAATTTCTCTTTTTAATTAAGTGCTTTTAATTATTTTAATTCCAACGATAAATAAAATTAGTTACTCGACTCGAGGAAGAGGGATGAACTATTAGGAATCATCGAGGATCGATGTCCCTAAGTGTGCGAGGGAGTAGCGGAAACAATTGCTAACGAGGAGGAAAAGAAAAATCAACAGGAAAAAAAAAGACAGAGCAGCCGGCCTGTGGCCCGGCTGGGCCGGTTGTGAGGCCGGCCTGGCTCCAGGCCACCCGGCTTCTGCCCGGTTTGGGCCGGCCCAGGGACGGCTGTGCACCCGAGAGGCCCGGTATGCAGCCCGGCTAGGCCGTCTCCTTGACCGGGCGCTCGAGCAACGACGGCGAGTGCTGCGCGCACGGGCATGGCGAGGACACGGCGATGCAGAGCAAGGGGAGAGGGGAGAAAGGGGCAGCGAGGGCGGCAGGCTCACCACGCGCAGTACGGGGCAGCGGGGACGGCGGAGGTGCGACGAACGCGGTGGTGCGGAGCTCGGCGATGCCGCGGCGGTGGTCGGGGAAAAATCGATCGGCGGCGGCGATTTCTGGCGTCTCCGACCGATTCCTTCCACGAGGAGGGTCAGCACGACGAGGCGGTGCTCGTGGTGTTGCTCGATTTGTCGGGGACGGGCTCAACTGGCGGCGGCCATGGCGGCTCGTGGGGAGCAGAGGAAAGGGGAGAGGAACGTGTCGGGGATGGGGTGAGTAAGGCAGGTGGAGCTCGCGTGCGTGCTCTTCTTCTCCTCCTTGCAGGCAGAGGGGAGCAGGGGGCCCGGGCGTGCGCATGGCGGTGCGGCGCGAGCACTGCGCTCGGTCGCTACAGGAGGAGAGAAAGAGGTTTTACAAAGAGGCCCCTGGAACTTTTAGAATCATCACAGATTGGTCCTTCTGCTTCTTTTTTAAAATTCCAGCAGCTTTAGGGAATTTTATTAGGGCACCAAGACATTTTATAAAAATTTGAGAAAATTTGGGGAGCCTCCCCATATTGAGTAGAAGCTACACAAAAATTGGGGCTTAAAAATAAAATGTTTGAGCAACTTTTGTTCATAGGGATTAAATAGGGCATTTTGCAAAATCGAAAAGATTGCTCCTTGGAATTTTAGGACACTTGCAAAATTTTGTTTTGAGCTCTTGGAACTTCCTTGACAAATATAAGATGTCAAGAAATTTTGTTTTGCAACTTTGAGTGCCTTCATTGTGTTGAAGTTTGTTAGAGCAATTTGGCATTTTGTTTTAGCAACTCAACATCAACTCGATACCACTGTTGTGTTAACTCAAAAGAGACATGTTTATGCATGGATGCCATGATGCAATTAACACAAAGTGGAAAATTTTACACAGGTTTTAGGTTCTCAGCTTTGGGCTGTTACAATTCTACCCCCCTTACAGGAATCTCGTCCCGAGATTCTAAGATTGCGAAAAGAAGTCGGGATACTCCTCACGAAGACTAGACTCTCGTTCCCAAGTTGCTTCTTCCTCGGAATGGTGAGACCACTGAACTTTGAGGAACTTGGTAGTCTTGTTACGGGTCTTCCTTTCGGCTTCATCCAGGAACGGATAGGATGCTCGCGATAAGTGAGATCTTCCTGGAGATCTAGCTCTTCATGATTGACCCCATGGATAGGATCTTGAAACACCGGCGAAGTTGGGAGACATGAAACACATCATGTACATTTGGGAATTTGACCGGTAACTCCAATTGATAAGAAAGATCTCCTCGCTTGGCCAGAACGGTGAAAGGGCCAACATAGCGAGGGGCCAATTTCCCTTTGATTCCGAAGCGGCGAACGCCACGAAGGGGAGAGACGCGGAGATAAGCTTTATCACCAATTTCATAGTGAATTTCCTGATGGTGCTTATCATAGTAGCTCTTCTGCCTAGACTGAGCAATCTTCAGATTCTCTCTTATGATTCGAACCTTCTCCTCAGCTTCATTGATCACATCCGGACCAAAGAGTGCTCTCTCTCCGGTCTCGGACCAATTTAGAGGAGTGCGGCATTTTCTTCCATATAGAGCCTCGAATGGAGCCATGCCCAGACTAGCTTGATAGCTATTGTTGTAGGAGAACTCCGCGAAAGGGAGATACTTTTCCCAACCCTTGCCAAAAGAGATACACATGCCCGAAGCATGTCTTCCAACACTTGGTTCACTCTTTCGGTCTGACCATCAGTTTGAGGATGGTAGGCGGTACTGAAGTTGAGACGGGACCCCATAGCAGTTTGGAAACTCTGCCAAAACTTGGATACAAAGATACTTCCACGGTCCGATATGATCCTCAGAGGGACCCCATGCAATGGAACAATACGAGCCAAATATAAGTCAGCAAGTTGACTTGCCGTATATCATCACGGACTGGTAGGAAGTGAGCAACCTTGGAAAGACGATCAATGATTACCCATATTGCATTGTTGCCCTTTTGAGATCGGGGAAACCCGGTGATGAAGTCCATACCAATTTCATCCCATTTCCACTCGGGACTGCAATAGGGCGAGAGTGCCGGCAGGCCTTTGATGTTCAGCCTTTACCCGTCGACAGGTGTCGCATTCAGCAACATACTTGGCAATTTCTCGTTTCATCCGAGTCCACCAGAATTGTGGTCGAAGGTCTTGGTACATTTGGTACTACCGGGATGAATAGAGAGAGGAGATTCATGAGCTTCTTGGAGGATCAGCCCCTCAATTTTGTTTCTTTGGCACTACCAAGCGGTCACCAAAATAAACAACTCCGGATTCATTGACAGAAACATTTGGCCTTCCCGCTAGCAATGTTCTCCTTGATTTTTCGAATACCCTTGTCACGAGTTTGAGCATCCTTAATCTGGTCTACAAGAGTAGATTTGATCTCCAGATTTGCAAGGTAGCCGGAGGGAACATTTCTAAGTTCAAACGAGAGAACTCTTCATGAGGGCAGGTTGGGCCTTTTCAATCATCAGATTGTTGCAATAGGACTTCCGACTTAGCGCGTCAGCCACGACGTTTGCTTTGCCGGGTTGATAGTTCAGACTCACATCATAGTCCTTGATTAACTCCAACCAACGCCTTTGCCTGAGATTTAAATCCGGCTGGGTGAAGAGGTACTTCAGACTCTTGTGATCCGAGAAGATCTCGCAACGGTTACCAAACAGGTATGGTCTCCATTGCTTCAAAGCATAGACCACGCGGCAAGTTCTAGATCATGAGTTGGGTAGTTGTGCTCATGCGGCTTAAGTTGGCGAGAAGCATATGCCACCACATGGCCATCTTGCATTAGCACACAGCCCAAGCCTTGCAGAGAGGCGTCACAGAAGACGACGAAATCCTTGCTTGTGTCCGGCAGGACAAGCACAGGAGCGGACGTGAGTTTGGCTTTCAGTGTTTTGAAGCTCTCTTCAGCTTCGGCCGTCCATACGAACTTTTTATCCTTCTTGAGAAGGTCAGTCAGGGCCTTGGCTATCTTGGAGAAACCTTCGATGAATCGGCGGTAGTAACCGCCAATCCGAGAAAGCTACGGATGTCCTTGACTGACATTGGAGTTTTCCAATCCAAATGGACTGAATCTTGTCGGGAATGACAGCCACACCATTAGCGGATATCACATGACCAAGGAAGACAAGATTATCCAACCAAAACTCACACTTGGAGAACTTGGCATAGAGGCGGTGTTCTCGAAGTCGTGTCAGAACCAAACGAAGATGTTCCTCATGCTCTTCATTGGTTTTGGAATAGATGAGGATGTCATCAATGTAAATGACGACAAACTTGTCAAGATAATCCATGAAGATGGAGTTCATGAGCCTCATGAAAGTAGCTGGAGCATTTGTGAGACCAAAGGACATGACGGTATACTCATATGAGCCATAACGAGTAACAAATGCCGTCTTTGGAATATCCTCCTTTCTGATTTTTATCTGATGGTAGCCTGACCTCAGATCCATCTTGGAGAATACGTTGCACCAGCTAACTGATCCAACAGATCATTGATGCGAGGAATAGGATACTTGTTCTTGATTGTCACCGCATTCAACGGTCGATAGTCAGAGACTAGACGAGGCACGGTAGAATCCCTCTTCTTGACAAAGAGTACCGGACAACCCCAAGGTGAACTGCTAGGCTGGATGAAATCCTTGCTAACAGCTGATCAATTTGCTCTTTCAACAGAGCCAACTCTTCCACCGGCATACGGTAGGGCTTCTTGGAAATTGGAGCGGTACCGGGAAGTAGATCTATGACAAACTCCACACTTCGGTCAGGAGGCATGCCAGGCAATTCTTCCGGGAACACATCCGGGAAGTCACACACCACGTGTATGTCCTGGATTTCAGGAGGGGATTCGCCTTCCATAAAGCAAAGGAGAATCTCAGGTGAGTTGGGTATGATGAACGGAGGTCTTGACAGTGCAGACCAATACTTCACACTGTCACCGGAAGAATTGGTCACGGTGACGGTCTTGGCAGCACAGTCGAGATTAGCCTGGTATTTGGCTAGCCAGTTCATGCCCAGTATGACATCAATGCCACTTGACCTCAGAGCTACCAAAGCGAAAGGAAAAGAGTAGTAACCGATAGTAATCTGGACTTCAGGAGTAACCCCATCGGTTTGCCATTTGGAGCCAGGAGTGGCAATCACCAAGGGATGGCTCATTTTCTCAAACGGTATTTTGTGGTCTTTTGCAAAAGCTATGGATATGAATGAATGCGATGCTCCAGAATCAAACAAAACTGTAGCGAATTGTTGATTCGTAACTCACCCATGAGAACGCCGGGGTCCTCTTCAGCTTCTTCAGCAGAGATGTGGTTCAGGCGACCACGCACAATAGGTCCAGCCTTGCCAGCTGGAGTGGCAGGGGCTCGTGCAGGAGTTATCGCGAGAGGTGCCTTCTGGGGGCACTCCCTGGAGTAGTGGCCAGCCTGGCCACAGGTGTAGCAAGTGAGTCCAGGTGGAGCAGGTAGCATAGGACGGTACCCACTCCCGCCTACCCCAAGTGTCGAAGTAGTGGGGCGCGGAGGAGGTGGCCTGTATCCCGCGGCCTCGGCATGAATGGAGCACGCGGCACAGCGCTGTAGGGAACAAACACCCTGCGCTTCTTGCTCTCAGAACCCGAGGAACTCTGGTGGTCCCCGTGTGCGGGCCTCTTGGAAGCCTCAAGTTCCTTTCTTCCTTGCTCGAGAGTAAAGCCTGGTTGAACAGCTCCTGGTAGGTCTGGAACCTGAAGGGCAACAACTCATAGCGGAGCTGCGGCGAAAGACCCTTGCGGAACAGCTCTTGCTTGTCAGCATCATTGGTCACGTCCCTTGGGGCGTAACGAGAGAGATGGTTGAACTCACGACCATAAGTGCGGAGGTCCATCCGTCCCTGTTGCAAATCCAGGAACTCCCTCCTCTTCAAGTCCATGATCGGCTGGGGAATGTACTCCGCACGGAAGGCAGTGCGGAAATCAGCCCAGTGAAGACATGGTTGGCTGGAAACAAAGCCACATGGCTTTCCCACCAACAGCCAGCAGCACCAACCAAGAGTAGGTGGCAAAGTTGACTTGCTCAGCCACTGGGACATGCAGCGCGGAGAACTTGCGCTCCAAAGCACGAAGCCAATCATCAGCTTCCAGTGGCTCCTTAGCATCAGCAAAGTGGGTGGCTGGAGCGCAGGAACTCAGTGAGAGTGTTGCACTCGTTCCTCCGTGCATTCTGCTGCACCAACTGCTCAAGCAAGCGCTCATTGCGCCCACGGTTCTCCTCAATGGCCATCAAGACCTCAGCCATCGAGGGTGGTGGCGGCAGATCATCCTCATCATTTGTGGTTACCGCGACCACCACGGCCTCCACGGCCTCCTCGAGCCATTCTGGAGATTTGACAATGACACAGTTAGTATCTTTCTCCGAATGGTCGAACAATAGCATTAGCGTCTACACAAGTACACAGACTAGGGACGATAATACATTGTACAACAAGAAGGAATCAACAAGATAGAACTTGGGTCAAAGATCAGCATCATGTGCTACTAGTGAGAGTTAAGAAATCACAACTTAACACACTCTAGTTGGCACAATCCGGGACCTTATGTTCAAGTCCTTGGGTTAAAACCCAAAGAAAGGATCAAATGATTAACTCGGTAGAAACATCTGAGTTGATTTGGGATTGCAACGCAGCGGGAGCAACGTGACACATAACACTAAAGGTCGAACCCACCCCGTTTCTAATTTTGAAGTAACAGATGAGAAGTAAAACCTTTAACTCAAATCGAGGTAAGATTGCTCCGAGATTAGAGGTAACCAGATAAGGAGTAAAAAGAATCCTAAGATGGTTTTCACAACTCATTTTTAGGTTAAAAATATTTTCACAAACACTAGACTCAACATCGACCAGTAGAAGGGTTTCCTACAGGCAGTACTGCTCTGATACCAACTTGTGGCGCCCCGACCCGACTGTTATACAGTGATGCTGTGTGTCACCGGTTAAGCGATACAACCGGAGGTTACGGGTTTACCAATCCCCGGCCAAAACCTTTGGCAGGCGTTGCTCGGAATGGATCATCGGCAACGCAACACCCCGATTGATGCCTTAACACAGGCACAACCCTCAATGTATAATAGAGAGATCAAGACTTGTGGAACAACTGGCACATCACAGACTCTACGACACAAATCATTATAGTTCAACTCTTATAATAGAGAAAGATAGCAAATACAACCAGAGGTCACAGACCCAACATTACAACAAGCGGAAGCGAATTAGGTTGTTCTAAACAACAAGATCCAAATATGGCCTAAGAGGCCTACAGATAAACATCAAGCGCCAGCTGTTCCGGGATGTCCCAAGCTGCCACCTGGGAACCCCAGACTACTCGTCGACGTCCACAAAGAACCCACCTTCGAGGTCGGTGAAGTCCTCCTCTGAAACAAAACAAACGACGTTGAGTTCGACGAACTCGCAAGATTATATAGAGCTTTAGCTCGATGAGGCTTTCAAAGTTTTATGGCTGTTTTGCATAAAGCTGATTTTATTTATGAAAACATAACTCAATGGCATCGACTATTCAGAGTATTTTAAAAGAGGTAAGAAGTAACTCTTTCTTTGATCACCTTCTCATCATCAACCACATCAACCACTGTACCTGTTCATCAAAGGCACCTCCCCGAATCACCCTCGAGGAAGCTCACCTTGCAATCTTGAGTGGTACCTTAGTACCCAGTTTTTAATCATTCCGTTCAAGTTATTCTATGATCTTATCGTCCTTTCCCAAGTCGTCCGTAACCGTGGACACGGCTTTTCGAAAAGATTTACCCTGCAGGGGTGTACAATGTTTGCCACGCGTACCGTCCGGCCCATTACCTGCGCATTAGCTCTCTTCCTTGGAAAGCCGGCTGGGTGGGAGCGGTGTCGACTTCTCCCTCGTTAAGGACTTTCCAGGATCATCAGTGGCGGCAGGCACGAGTGCCCAACACCCTGCCCCACGGCCACTCATTTTCCTAACACCACAATCCTCATCCCAGTTCAACCACCATCATCACGCACGCGCAAATGGAAGCCCGAACTAGAGGACCCTGGCTAGCCCCGCCGAGTTATTTAGTCTATGAGGGTTCCTGCACTGCGAATGCATAGGCCTCACGCATGGTTGCACGCTCAGTCTTGGTTCGGGAGGTAAAGAACTCGCACCTAGGCGGCGAGAACGAGACAAAGCACCACAACCACAGTGGCCTCTCATCCCCACCTTTAGCATCTTATTACCTGTCACCACAATTCTCCACCATCATCTGAACATTCACACCTGTTTCCAACATGAAATATCCATCGACGGATAACATTTACTAAGCATGGCTAAGCATCAACATAGCATAGTTTAGTATCTCAGGCCAACAATACAAACCTATGGATAATAGGAGGGAAACAGGTATTGGCATCGGAAACTTAATGCAACTATAGGATACTCTAATCCAAGCAAATTGACATTTGGAACCGCATGCAATATTATAGTGGAGAAAATATTTGCGGAAACATAGGATAAGATATGCTCAGAGGGGGATTACGCTTGCCTTGTTCAGGGTACTGGTAGTACGGCTCCTCGGGGTATTGTGGAGTAACCCTGGCGGCTTGATCTATCGAAACATAGCAACGGAAGAGCAATCAATCATCACACATGTTTTAACAAATGCAATGCGCAAACACATGATGGTATGACATTTTAATGCACTGGAATTATTATAGCAAGTTCTACCCATTTTATATGGGGTGCGATAATTAATTGTTTAACAAGAGAGAAACATAGCTCTACATTTGTTTTAATGTTTTCCTGTGCTATAAGTTCATGTAGACATGCATGCAAGTGATGCTAAAGGTTAGTGCACATTTTTCGGAGCCTTTCGATATAAAGAACACATTTTTCGGATGCCCCGATTAAGAGTTATTATTTTATAATTTCTCTTTTTAATTAAGTGCTTTTAATTATTTTAATTCCAACGATAAATAAATTAGTTACTCGACTCGAGGAAGAGGGATGAACTATTAGGAATCATCGAGGATCGATGTCCCTAAGTGTGCGAGGGAGTAGCGGAAACAATTGCTAACGAGGAGGAAAAGAAAAATCAACAGGAAAAAAAAAGACAGAGCAGCCGGCCTGTGGCCCGGCTGGGCCGGTTGTGAGGCCGGCCTGGCTCCAGAGCCACCGGCCTTCTGCCCGGTTGGGCCGGCCCAGGGACCGGCTGTGCACCCGAGAGGCCCGGTATGCAGCCCGGCTAGGCGTCTCCTTGACCGGGCGCTCGAGCAACGACGGCGACGTGCTGCGCGCACGGGCATGGCGAGGACACGGCGATGCAGAGCAAGGGGAGAGGGGAGAAAGGGGCAGCGAGGGCGGCAGGCTCACCACGCGCACGTACGGGGCAGCGGGACGGCGGAGGTGCGACGAACGCGGCGGTGCGGAGCTCGGCGATGCCGCGGCGGTGGTCGGGGAAAAATCGATCGGCGGCGGCGATTTCTGGCGTCTCCGACCGATTCCTTCCACGAGGAGGGTCAGCACGACGAGGCGGTGCTCGTGGTGTTGCTCGATTTGTCGGGGACGGGCTCAACTGGCGGCGGCCATGGCGGCTCGTGGGGAGCAGAGGAAAGGGGAGAGGAACGTGTCGGGGATGGGGTGAGTAGGGCAGGTGGAGCTCGCGTGCGTGCTCTTCTTCTCCTCCTTGCAGGCAGAGGGGAGCAGGGGGCCCGGGCGTGCGCATGGCGGTGCGGCGCGAGCACTGCGCTCGGTCGCTACAGGGGAGGAGAAAGAAGGTTTTACAAAGAGGTCCCTGGAACTTTTAGAATCATCACAGATTGGTCCTTCTGCTTCTTTTTTAAAATTCCAGCAGCTTTAGGGAATTTTATTAGGGCACCAAGACATTTTATAAAAAATTGAGAAAATTTGGGGAGCCTCCCCATATTGAGTAGAAGCTACACAAAAATTGGGGCTTCAAAATAAAATGTTTTGAGCAACTTTTGTTCATAGGGATTAAATTAGGGCATTTTGCTAAAATCGAAAAGATTGCTCCTTGGATATTTTAGGACACTTGCAAATTTTTGTTTTGAGCTCTTGTAACTTTCTTGACAAATATAAGATGTCAAGAAATTTTGTTTTGCAACTTTGAGTGCCTTCATTGTGTTGAAGTTTGTTAGAGCAATTTGGCATTTTGTTTTAGCAACTCAACATCAACTCGATACCACTGTTGTGTTAACTCAAAAGAGACATGTTTATGCATGGATGCCATGATGCAATTAACACAAAAGCGAAAATTTTACACAGGTTTTAGGTTCTCAGCTTTGGGCTGTTACAGTCTTGACCTTGACTAGCATCAACATATGGAGAACTTGGTTCTTGCGTAGCAACTTGGTCAACAAGTGGAGGGTTTTGAACTTGTTCTTGGGTTGGTGCATCATTTGCTTCCATGGTAGGCGCCGGTTCAACTTGTGATGATGATGAAGTTTCCACATGAGTGGAGCTTGGACTTGCTTGAGGAGGGTCACAATGGATTTCAATGGGGCAATGGAAACCAATGCCCATTCTTCTTATTGCATCTTGAGGCTCCTCATTATCTACATCACAAACATGAAATTGCGCCACTTGAGAGCCATCATTCTCATCGAACCTCACATCACAAGATTCTATGACTTTCTCGGCGGTTTTGTCATAGACTCTATAGGTGTGAGACTCGGCACCGTACCCAACAAAAACACTCTCTAAAGCTTTAGATTCAAATTTAGACAAACGAACACCTTTGATCTTATAGAAACACTTACAACCAAATACTCGGTAGTAGGAGACATTGGGCTTGTTGCCGGTGAGCATCTCATAAGGTGTAAACTTCTTGCATTTGCGAAAGAATAGCCGGTTTGATGAATGACACGCCGTGGAGATAGCCTCGGCCCACAAGAAGAGTGGAGACTTAAACTCCGCCAACATAGACCTTGCCATATCCATGAGGGTCCGGTTCTTCCTTTCGGCTACACCATTTTGTTGAGGGGTATATGCAGCGGAATATTGATGATGAATCCCCTCTTCACTAAGAAACTCATTTAGGGTGTAGTTCTTGAACTCGGAGCCATTGTCACTCCTAATGGCCAATATAGGGACATTGTGTTGGCGTTGAACTTCATTGGAAAAGTCGATGACGGCTTGTTGGGTCTCATCCTTCGTCTTGAAGAAATAAACCCAAGTAAATCTTGAATAGTCATCAACAATCACCAAGCAATATTTCTTCCCACCAAGACTTGGTTGACGACGACACCAAAGAGATCAACATGAAGAAGTTCCAATATCCTCTTTGATGAAATGATGGTCTTGCTTGGATGGGGAGAATCATGCATCTTTCCTTCAACACAAGCCCTACAAAGACGATCTCTAGAAAAGAAACATTGTCTTTTAGTCCAAGAATGTGGCCACCCTTGTGAAGACTTTGCAAAGTTCTCATGTTGACATGGGACAAGCGGCGATGCCACAACCACCCCACGTCGGCCTTTCCGAATAGGCATATTGCTTGAGTGTTGGTTGACCCCGAAAAGTCCACCACAAACAACTCATTTTCAACATACCCAACGAACATGACCTTTAGAGTCTTGCTCCTCAAGAGTACCACCATATCAATAGTAAAATGGACATCAAAGTTCATCTTATTAAGTGCACGAACGGACATAAGATTGTAACCGAGGGACTCGACAAGCATGACATTTACAAGGGTGATATCCTTTGCAACTACCACCTTGCCGAGGCCCTTTACCTCAGCTTTTGATTTATCACCATAGGAGACGGATGAGTGATTTATATTTGGTCCCAACTCCGTCATGATCTCCTTGCTTCCGGTCATATGACTAGTGCATCCACTATCAACCACCCATTTCGACCCACCGGAAGCATAGTCCTACAAAAAATCATTGCTTGATTTTAGGTACCCATCTTGCAATGGGTCCTCTTTGGTTAGCAACAAGGGTCTTAGGAACCCAAATAGCACGAGCAACATATCCATCATAAGGACCAACATATTTTGCATAAACATCACCATAATAATCAACATATAGAATGTAGTGAGGGTTAGCATCTCCCGCAAAGTCACTACGAGTGGTCTTGCCCCTAGTGGCATTTCCACTCACAATGGGAGTCTTGGTTTGTGCGGGCTTGGCCTTGTTGTTGCTCTTCTTCTCCTTTGCCTTGGCTACATAGCCAAGACCCTCCTTCCCTTTGTGTTGCTTTTGCTCAAAACATGAGCAACAACCTTTTCTTTACCTTTGGGAATTGAGGTCTTGGCACTAGTGGCCTTGGCAAGCTCAACCTTCAACCTAGCATTTTCCTCAATAACATTTGCATGATCACAAGAGGGAGTAGAGTGCTAGGTGAGTTAGATTTAGAAAGTTGAGTTTGAAGTTGCTCATGAGACTTGACTAGAAGAGAGTGAGTACTTTCCAAGGCCTTGTGAGCCTTGTCAAGTTTCTCCATATCCTCAAGGAGTCTAGCATTAGCAACCACAAACTCGGCTTTCTCCTTTTTAATCACTTTATATTTAGCAAAACATGGTCTCTATCCTTAATGATTTTAGCAATTATTTCATCATTTTTATCATCAAGGGACTCAAGTCTTTGCTCAAGAGTAGTTCTATATTCACTCTCTTCTTCAAGAGAAGCATTCAAGGATGCTATGGTAAGAGAGTCTTCTCTCTCAATTTTGCCCTTGACCTCAAGAAGGTCTTCGGCGGCACCAAGTTGGCTCATGAGAGCCTCAACATGTTTCTTAGCTTCACCTTGCAAGTTAGCCACAAAGTATCGAAAGCAACAAGTTCTTTCTTAATCACAAGACTCGAGTTATCATCATTTCATGCATAGTCTTGGGAGTGGAAGATGATACCTCGGTGACGTGAGCCATGAGGCAACGAGCGGTGTTGATGGAGATGTTCTCATTGGGGGATTCGAAGAGAGAAGGAGATGGAGTTGATACGATGGCCAATGCGGCCACCTCACGAGTGGGTTCTTCTTCTTCGGAATCATCGGAAGGATACTCTTCTTGAGTCATCAACACAATTCTTGGTGCTTTCTTGAAGAATGGCTTCTTCTTGACAAAAGGCTTCTTTTGTATCATGTTTGATTGGCCCTTGGGACAAGCCTTCCACCATGTTGCTCTCTATTCTCATAAGGACAATCTTTGATGAAGTGATGCTTGTCATGACAATTGTAACAAGTCTTTGTCCTTATAGCAAACTCCTTCTTCCCACTTGGATTGTTCTTAGATCAACTTGAGCCTTTGCCTTGGCCGGGTCACGCCAAAAGTTCTTGTGGCAAGAGCCACGTGATCATGGTAGGCTTGTTCGAGATCATCGGGAAGAATGTTGCTTGGGCAAGCTTCAACTTCCACACTATCATCTAGGCTCACCACTTTGGCCTTCAAAGCAAGAGAAGAACCTTGTTTCATTCCCATGGCCCTAGCACGGTTGTCTAGAGCATTTTTGGTGGCAACCTTGGAAGCTTGCATCTCTTGCATAACTTCATTAGAGGTCATTTCAAGGTAGTTGTGTCTTCCTTGTATGGCCTTCAAGTCAACGGGCTCGAAGGGCATGAGAGCATTCACATACTTCCTTTTGACCCAAGCATCATCCACATACTTTGCCCCAACATTATAAAAGGCTTGGGCAAGGGTCTTGAGTCTTCCATACATCTCTTCATGAGTTTCACCCTCAAGCATGTAGAAGCCTTCGGCCTCATTGTTCAAGCATCAAATCTATTCCTCTTCATGCTCTCATTTCCGAGGAATGCCTCGGAGAGACAATCCCAAGCTTCTTTGGCGGTGGTGAGATGTTGAATGTGATGAATATCCTTTTCACCAACGGCAAGTTCAAGCATGTGTAGAGCGGTGGCATTGAGTTGAGCATCAACCACCTCTCTCCTTGTCAAGTTGTTTGGATCCACGGCCTTGAATCCCGCTTGCATGATCCTCCAAAGCTCGATAGAGGCACTGTTGACATGAGATCTCATTGAGTGTTGCCAACTAGTAAAAGCTAAAGCATTAAGCTTAGGTGGAGGACCTAAAGGGTTTATGCGAGGATGAGGGATAGGTGGGTCGAGGGAGTACAAATGAGGGACCTCATGGTACTCGGGCTTCCCACCTATGGGCTTGGTTATGGATGGAGGAGATTTCTTAAGGTCGGTTTCTTTATCTTCAACCCCATTCTTTTCCCCCTTTTCTTTATCGGAATCACCCGTCTCGGAAGAAAGGGGGTCCTCTATAGGGAGAGTCTCCGAAGGAGCCTTGCCACTTGTGAGTTTCATGAGCAAGTCACGCATCTCAGCAAATTGGGTATCCATGGACGATTTCAAAGATGTCTCCATCGATTTGAGATCGGCCATGGATGCCAGAGTGGCTTGGTCATTCGGGGGATCACCCTCACCTGTCATACTTCTCTTAGGCGGTTAAGCCCAACAAGAGAGCCAAGGCTGTGATATCAATTGAAAGGATCGTATGACACCTAGAGGGGGGGGTGAATAGGTGCTACTTCAAATTTTAGTACTTTTTCAAATTAGGCTTAGACACAAAAGTTAATTCTCTAGATATGCAACTACGGTGAATTTACCTATATGACAAGCTAGCAACTAAGCAAGATACACGAAATAAAGACGGTAAACAAGGATATAAATAACCGAAGTGAAAGCACGCGGAGACACGGATGTATTCCCGAGTTCCTCCTTTTTACGGGAGTACGTCTCGTTGGAGAGGTGTGAGCTACCACAAATGTCAAAACTCAACAGCCACAAAGGCTTCACCTTCTTCTCCGATGAACCGCACCACAAAGGTTTGGTTCACCTTCAACTATCGGAAACCTTCAAGGCGGAGTCCGGAGCCTTTACAACAACGATCCGGAGCACAACCCACAATAGGATTGGGAGCTCCCGAACAGCTACAATCTATCACAAAGACAATCAAGTAAGTACAACAATGAGCTAGGTTTTCCCAATGGAAATCCTAGCAAAGGGTCCCTCAAGTGAATGAGGGGAAATGAAAATCCGCTTGGTGAAGATGTAGATCCGGACCTTCTCCTTCAATTCTCCAAAGATCAACGAGTTTGGGTGGAGCGATTGTGAGTAATCGAGGTTTTGACCTTGCAACAATGGAGTCTTCAATTTTGGGCTAGCTACCTGTCCCAAGGTAGGTGGAGGAGCATTTAAAGCTAAAGCTCCTCCTAAAAAGTGGCCGTTGAAGGGAACTAGGAGGCCGGCCTGGAGGCCGGCCTCACGCGCTGCACAGAGTTCCCAGAGGAGCCGGCCTGGGGGCCGGCCACCCATCCGAGCCAGCCGGCCTGGAGCCCGGCCTGGCCGGCCTGGGGGCCGGCTACCCAGCAGAGCCAGCCGGCCTGTAGCCCGGCCTGGCCGGCCTGGGGGCCGGTTGCCCAGCCGAGCCAGCCGGCCTGGAGCCCGGCCTGGCCGGTCTGGGGGCTGGTTGCCCAGGGTTACACAACCACAGCAATCTCGGACAATTTCTTTCTTCTTTTTGTATAGAGAGATAAACGGTTTAACATTTTAACACAAAACCTGAGATTTCCTGTAAGCACTTAGCGAAGGGTTAAACACTCCAAGTGTTGTGATCAAACATCAAAACAAGATTAGCGGACTATGTCCTTTCACTTTACTCAACACTTTCCAATAGAATAGCTGCACACTTCTTCCTTGATCCAAAGGGGTCATCAGGTGTACTCCGTTGAAGCCCTCTTTATTCATGGTATTAGCATGACATGCGACATCTTCACTTGCGGTGTCCAAGATGAGCATCACACGGCTACCATTGCCATCGTCGTCTGGCAGGCTCGCCCTCACGCAGTTGAGGATGCTTTTTGAGGATATCCCGCCCAGAATCAACAGGTACCTCTTTCTGCTAAGCAAACCACGAATCTTGTCACTGATACTGTCAATGCCTTCTTTTTCAACCTCCAGCTCATGACACTGATCTGCAGACTGTCGCAGTGCCATTCGGTACAGATTTGTGAGGAGATCTCCTATGCTGGAGCCAGGCTGCATGTCATACCTGATTAAAACATCCATCATCACACATATCTGGTTGCAGATAAGTTTTACTAGTGTGTTCTTTTCAGCACCACTCTCCCCGACTATGGAGATGAACCTTTGGTGCATACTATCCTCATGTTCAGGGACCAGCATACGTTTAAGAATCTTTAGGTCTTTGTCAAAGCCCACGGCGTTCTCCAGGTCATCCCGCCTGTTCATCAAGTATACAGATACAAATATACAATTAATGTCCGTACATGTTTTCCTTAATTTAGATATTTTCCATGCTTAAAAAACTCACAATACTTTTCAACAAAATCTACAGGAATCCCTGATAGTGTTATAAATATGTGAGAACCCAATTCAGAGTCCAGACTCCAGAGAGGTTGAACCCAAATGTTCGTTTTAACTGAGGACATTTATGGACTTAAAAGGGAATTGGAAGGGCAAGCCAAAACGTTGCTCCTGCAATCATGCGAGACCATTAATTTGCTCATATTGGATGGGAAATTGTCTAGTGGCATCTTCTAACTTATATATCCTCGAAGGTTTGCTAACGTGTCTGTATTGATCGAGGGGATTAAACAAAAAGTTGAGTACTCTTATCCTGGTTGGTGCTTGGCTCTATGTCAGCCACTGGATTTTTAGAAGTGTTTTCCTACTTGCATGAGAGAAAACTTAGTTCTTCTCTCCAGGCTATATGCATGATAGTTCTAGAATTGGTCTGCACATCAGCGATTGGAGAACTGCGAGACTGATGTAGGCCTGATGGCTGCAGGGACCTTTTTACTCAGCAAAGCCGCGAAACCATCCACCGAATCACCTAACTATATTAAGTTGGAGAGGATTTATGCTCCCACAGCGAGCCAGCGCACCGCTCCACTGTTTTACTGTACCCCGCTACAGTGTAACAGTGCAGTGCACAATCTGAGACGTCCACAGTTGATCGAACGGTCCTCGCGGTTGATTCACGTCGCCCCCAAGCCATTTTGCATAAACAAACTCGCAAAGCGAGAAATTGCCCCGCAGTCCAGATTTTTACGCTGCGAAGGACCCATTTATGATTTCAAAAACGACCAAGGACTTTTTCGCAAATGACCCACAACCCCCCCCCCCCCTCCCTCTCCTCTCTCTTCCGCGCGGCGCCGAGGTCGCCGCCGGCGCCGACGCGCCGTTCCGCCGCTCCGGTGCTCCCCGTCAAGATCTACGGCCACGAAGGGCTCCGCCGTCCTCGCCTCCACCTCCTCGCCGAGTGTCGCGTCGCGAATCGCGGCGACCTGGTCGGAATCGACGCCGCCGTCCACTGCTCCCGCCACCGCGTTCACACGCCGTAGCAGCCACTCCGGCGACCCAACGGCGGCGGCGCCGCTACATACAGCCATCCCGCGTCGAGTGCGCCCACTCACGCGTCCCGGAACGCCGTAGTTCGACGCCGGCGTCCCTCTCGCCGCCGCGGCAGAGCCGCCCGCTGGTGACGTCAGCATGACGTCCCAGCAGGCCTGGCCGCGCAGCTGGGCCGCCTGCTGGGCTGGCTGCTGTGCAGCTGGCTCGGCCCTTTTTATTTTTTTCCTTCCTATTTTTCCCTTTTTTACAAATCTTTTATAACTTTCCAAATACAGATTCAATAATTTTCAAATATGCAGAATTTTAAAATATACAGATTCCCAAATTTGAATTTTATCACATAAACGCATCATATAAATTCGAATATCCCAAAATTTTAAAATCCTTTCAAATCTAACTATTTCACCAATTTTTACAAATCAAACAAAAAATAAATACAAACCTTTTTTTAAAATTCGAACTTTCGGAAATCAAACACTCCATAAATATAAACTTTTTTTTTAGTTCGATACATCAAAATCTGAAAACAATTTTAACGTGGACATTTCCATATTTGAATTTCCTACACCGAGATATTTACAAACGTGACAACAATATCAACATGAACACAACAATAAATACTGACTACTCACGGCATACAATGAAAATTCAAATTTGAATGTTCCAATATTTCATAACAATAAACACTAACTATTCACTCCAGAAATATAAACTTTTTTTTAGTTCGATACATCAAAATCTGAACACATTTTTAACGTGGACATTTCCATATTTGAATTTCCTATACCGAGATATTTACAAACGTGACAACATTATCAACACAAACACAACAATAAACACTGACTACTCACGCCGTACGATGAAAATTTAAATTTGAATGTTCCAACATTTCACAACAATAAACACTGACTATTCACGACGTACGCTCGAAATTCAAATTCGAATGTTCCAACATTTAGGATGCCTCTCAAACTTGACCATTAGAAAAAAAAACATAAACTAAATTCAAAAATGAATGCCTTCCAAATTAAACAATTTTGGAACTCGGACAAATTTTAAGCATAAATTTTCCTCCAATATCAGTACAATCAAATGTAAACAAATTTTAATGTCGATAATCTCATTCCCAATTTTGAATTCCTTACACCACGTATACCAAAAATATCAACATGACCACAATATCTGGGCATTTAATAATGATTCAAATATAAATAGCTCCCCAATTACCTTTCATCATTCTAAAAATATTTCGACTCATAAATTTTGTCTTCATTCCAAGCAATTTATATTTGACCAGTTTTTTTCCAGTGCAAACATTTTTTCCAATCCAAAACATCGTCGAAATTCGACATCAATGCGGCCGCTCCGGTCCTCCCCCCTCGAATTTAACTATTTAATTATTTTCAAAATTTAAAAGAATTTCAACACTCACCATTTATAAATTACAAAAAAACCAAATCTAACCAATTTTAAACCGTAACCTTTTAAATTTTTAAAAAAAAAATCAAACCAACACGATTTCCCAATATGTACATTCCCAAATTTAAATTATACCACACACCCGCTACGTATAAATTTACATATTTCAGTCATTTAAATGCCTTTCAAATCAAAATTACATAACTTCCCAATTTGAACAACTTTCCACATCTAGACAACCTTTTAGCCGTACACTTTATTTCCATTTCATTAATTTCCAAACATTCTAAAAATTAAATGCCCGCATTTTTCAAATTTAGATTTTACTCACACACGCGCGGCATCGCTGCCTAAAGTTACCTAGTATATTTTAAAGGATCATTTGTACCAATTTGCATAGTTCCAGGTCTGATTGACTAACTTTTAGCTGGGAATTTATTTGTCTGATAGTGCAATCTTTGCATGAAATTTACTTTGGCTACCTTTCGGCTTCCATTTGTAAAGTAAATCAAGTGGTTTCTTTTGGAGCAGAAGGGAGAGCAGCGTTTTGGCTCCCGGGCTCATATGCTCCCGTTATTTTCGACAAAATTTAGCAAATTGAAAACTCATCAAAAAATTCCGAAAAAAATCATGCATGTACCTGACCATGTTGCGCACCACCATGATTTTTTTCGCGCCGAAATGACATCGTACGCGCCCTGTACAAAAATGACAAATTTCGTGTCAGAAAATTCAAAATTTGAATCTCAAATCTGACACGAAATTTGTCATTTTTGTACAGGGCGCATACGATGTCATTTCGGCGCGAAAAAAATCATGGTGGTGCGCAACATGGTCAGGTACATGCATGATTTTTTTCGGAATTTTTTGATGAGTTTTCAATTTGCTAAATTTTGTCGAAAATAACGGGAGCATATGAGCCCGAGCTCCAAAGCGAATTTCTGAGCAGAAGGTGGTTATATACTATATATACCCCCATGGACTTTTGGAGAACTTTGGGTGGAGCCCTGTAAGTTCTGTAATTTATGAAAAACAGTCTATAATATAAAATTACACGGTTAACACAGGGGTAATGTACCATGCTGCAATGGCCGTGGTGGAAGATGTCCGTGCCACCGATGGTGTATGCTCGTGCCTGCTGTACCTTTGGTTCTCGGAGATTTGGTCAAGTATGCTTTTGATTCTTGTGATTTGACCGGACAGACCCCGTCGAGCAATGATCCGGGTAAAGAAGCCAATAAAGTATCTCACTGGCGTACTCCAGCTTTGATGCTCCTGAGATCTTAGGGATGCCTGTTATCAACCAGGGAAAAAACAGTGCATGAGTAACAAACAAGGCCAAACAATCTTGGAAAGTATACACGCACAAAAGGTAGTGTCAACTGAATCTTCCATTTCTTTTGGACAAATATTCGATGAACAGTTATTATGTTTGTAATTGTATATAATGTATATGACATAAGTCGATGTCCCTAGATTCATCTTCAAAATTACTATTTGTACTTTGTACCACAAAATTTTCATACTAAAGCTAATAGTACTAGTGTAATTGTTAGTCAAAAGCTTGGCCTAACAAAACGTATTTACTTGGTATTTTGAAATAGAGGAACTATATATACATCAACATAGCTCTCTTATATCCAACGTATCGCGGAGAAGATCTTTCATGCAAGCACATGTTTTGATGCGCGTATACCTGGCGGTGGAAGATGAGGTCGTCGAGCGTGTCCTCGGCGTCGAAGGTGATGTCGCGCGTCCGGCGCAGGCAGGCGGCGCTCACCCCGCCGCCGTCGGCGCCGGTCCGGCGTTTCCGGTCGGAGTCACGGAGGAACGCCTGCAGCCACTCGAGCCGGTCGCGCAGCAGCGTCATCTCGTCGACGTCGCCGGCCTGGAGCGGCACATCTGCATCGTGGGCCGCCAGCTTGGAGATCGCCGCCGTGAACGCGCTCTCCGCCATGGATTTAAACGCTAACCTGAAACTCCGTAGCCACACGGCCCCTGGTTAATAGTACGTACTACGAGCATAAACTGCTAGTACGAGTATATGTAATGAGCTTAACTGAGCGGTGCTTGTTGGTCACCTTGATCTAGCTAGCTACTACCCCGTAATCGGTGGATCAATCACTAGCCAGATGCACATGCAAAGTACGTCTAGTTGAGTATAAAAATTAGTTTTTTTTTTTACGTGGAGTGTAAAAATTAGTTTGTATAGAAAAAAGTGCCACCGACTACAAGGAGCATATTTCAACTAGCTAGATGCATATACAAATACGTCTAGTTGAGTGTAAAAATAAGTTTGTTTGTATAGTAAACAAAAAAATGCCACCGACTACAAGGAGCATATTTCAACTAGCTAGATAGAGCCGTTGAGCAGAGAGTGATATTTTGTAGCCCTTTATTTTGGCTATTCAAAAACTAAATTTTGAAGTTTCAAAAATTCTGAAAAAATATGTAGATGTAGAGACGAATATATCCTACAAGTGTGAAAAATCCCAGTCCCAGATACGCTGTATTATACGTTACAAAAAAGACAATTATAAATCTAGGTGTGTGAATAGTGCCCACCAAATCTTTGCCAGAATTTGTCTTTTTTACGTACCCCAAAATAAAACGAACTTCGTACTGAAACTTTGCACAACTATAGGATACAGTATTGCGTACCTACAAATTTATTTTAGAATTTTTGAAACTTCAAAATACCGTTTTAAAAAATTCAAATAAAGTGCTACATGTAACCGGGCTACAAATGCCTTTTTCGTGTTGAGCATGGCTACTAGCCCATGTGGATGTGGAAGTCGCGGCGCACGGTATGTCTATGCTCGTGTTAGAGCATCTCTCGCGGATCAAAAGCTATACTGTTAAATTGTTTTAGTGTCCACCCGTAAGCTTATGTTTGTTTGAGTTTTTGTGGGGTTTGGTGCGGATTATCCGGTCAAACTCCAAATCCCACATATATCTCTAAAGTATCTTTTGTTTCTAGTGTATTTCATAGGTTTTATCCCCACATTTCCCCAGAATTTTCTAAAATCTAGTGTATTTTATTCAATACACAAAATACTACCCCTCCTTAGGGGATTGGGGATTGGTAAATTGTGGGGATTGGGTGAAGGTAGGGGTTTCTTCTAATCCCCTGTGGGATTATCCCATTAATCACCACAAAAATTTTAGAAACAAACAGAGCCTAAACAGTTTTGGTACAAAAATGTGCCCTCACAGAATAGACACCAGAATAGGCCCTCAAATTCATGTGGGAGTGGGACCCACAAATCAGTTTTTCCCATCGTTCCTTTTTGTATCATCTTCCCCACCACCACCAAATCGGCCATGAGCCCTCCCCGCACCGGACCCGCGAGCTCTCCCAGCGCACCGGCCCTGCTGGCGGCCCAGCGTGTGCCTCGCCGTCGCATGTTTACATCATTTTATTATACTTGCTTTTACACTGATCAGTTCTCCAATTACTACTACTAGAAGAATATCAATTATCTAGGAGGCAGTGGCAGACTCGTCCTGGGCGCTTGCCCGGGCTTGTTTTCATGATAAAAAAGAATACCATGCTAAGCATTTGATTTAAGACGTGTTTGTTTGGTCTTTTAGTAGCTTTCCACGGAAATAAGCTAGTAAAACGAACCAAACACGTTGGCTTAGCTGTAGGCTTTTCCAAATCCATGGCGCGGAATACACAGGCGAAGAAAAGCACCTGTTGAGGTGCTTCCCGCAGCTTTTGCCTTAAACCCCGAGCCGGTGTATGTGTTTGCCGATCCCGTTTGGGTTATTTGCCAGCAAACTGCCACCAAGCCGCTCCTGTCGTCTGACTCGTTCCCGAGCGCTCGATCTAGCCTCCGTAACAACAAAGTTGAAGTTATTTCGGACAATTGCCCAATTTAAAGTCAACTAGCGCTAAGTTGCCAAACAGTAAACTCAGAACAACAACTTTCTCTACACAGCAGTTTTTCCTACGTAGCAGCACAGCCAACCACAACAACACAGCCCAAACAAACAAACCCTTAGAGTTTCCCCAGGCTTTGAAATATTCTTGGGTCCGCTACTGCTAGGAGGAACCACATCAGGTGGGAGAAGAACGACAACAACTAGCTAGTTCCCTGTCTTGCGTGCCAGGCTTAAGCCTTGTGCCCTACACATGGTTGTATCATCCGAGTTGCTTACCTCACGTGGCTTCCAAGCAGGCACTAATCGGCCAAGACCGCTGTAGAGATTTCGTAGGGTTTGCTGCCAACATATTCTAAGAGTGGCTGACAATAATGCGATTCCGTAGGGTTGGCACTTTTGCGATAGAAGAGCTGTTTTATCTTTCTATATATAGCATTTAATTTCAGAAATTTAGATCGTCACATTCTGAATAGGAACAAGAGAAAGGGGTTATGATACTGGACAATCAGAATCAGGCATGGTAAATGGCGGCGGATGGTGGCTGGAATTGGACAACGGCGGCAGGAGATGATAATGGTGTCCGGGGAGAGATTTTGTAGACCCTATTTTCTCTCACTATTGAGGGAGGGGGCATAATGAAGTGGGATGATGGAATTTGATAGCAGTAACTATTGAAAGGACTCCCCCCCTCCAGAAAGTACTTTTGAAGCACGGGCTACATGGAGCCCCTTTTTGAATATTTTTGAAATTGACATTTAAAGTTTCAAAAAAATTACGGAAAATCCCAGTTTACAACGACGTATACCCGAAATAATTTGTATGCACAAAAATGACAAATCTGTTTTTTTTTTATTTTGCACTATTCGCATCTCAGATGCAGAAATTTGTCATTTTTACACAGACCAAAATATAGAATACTTCACTTTGATTTTTTGCACGCTGGTACAAATAATCATGTTCTACTTCTAATTGTTCACATTTTTTCGAAACTTAGAAATGTGATTTTTGATTTTTTCAAAAAAGAGAGAGCTCTATGGAGCTTGTCCTCCAAATCGCCGCACTCCTCCTCCCCCCCTTCCCCTTTGGACACAGGTGCCATATCAAACAAGAAGGGAAAAGACGTGTGTATGATATCGCTAGAATGGGTGATCCCAGAGCTACACACATAAGGAAATGAGATTTATGGATGACCATTGTTGATATGGATAGGCTATTCCGACCTCCGTCCGCCCCATGGCTAACCGCTGCTCATCGCCACCAACTCCCGGCTTGTCCGCGTCATTTGAAGGCAAGAGTGACAAGGAAAAAGTGTGGCGAACAAGTGTGGACGAGAAGCTTATTTTGTGGCATCACGGGATACATAGATCTTTGCAGACCAATTTATGTTTCCCGAGGCTTAATTAATCTGGGAAAGAAGGTGTTCAATATTTGTTATGCAATACAAAGATACTTGTTATTCAATAATTTTATTATCAATCTTCATCTTCCTTGTATCTTTCGAGTTTGGACGTCAAAACACTATTGTATTACGTCACAACACACACATAGTTTACTAGTCATATCTAACCATGGAATCCTCTAAAATTATTTCTCTAGATTATTTCTTATCGTTCACACTCAAACCTCCTTGAACTTGTTAAATTTTTGGTACTTTGGAAACACGTCAAGCTAAGTGACGGAAAAAAGCTGAAACAAAAACTAAAAGACAAACTTAGCTAGGCTAATAGAACTTTCAAACTACCCAAGAAAATATAAATTTAACTAAGCAAGTCACACAAAGCTACTACGTCTACTCGACAAAGGTTAAAATTATCAAATGTGGTCTCATGAGCATGGACGTCGGGCCGTACGAGACTACCGAGGGCGAAGCCTAGATCCCAGACGACATCGGTCCGATTAGTACGAGACTCCAGCAATACAAAAATAGATCTCTCTGTATGAGACTTGAAGATCTAGCGTTCTTCGCTTCTTATATTGAGTTGGGAATAAATGAGACTCCGGCCCTTGCGGATGCTTATATAGGTAAGGACTCGTTGACAAATGTCGGATGCTACACGTAGTGGTGATAGGTGGAAGGGTACAGAGATAAAACTTGGTCACTACTTTAGGAGGGATGTGGAGGAGCGAGCGGGTAGTCCTTGATTCATGGTGGACTAGCTCATCCATCCCTTCACCTAATGATATTCTTTCTTCATGGGTTTCATCTGGGACATTGTCTTTTGTTTCTTCTCTTGATATTTGACTTGTTGACATGCCATCATCATCATAGACTTCTCATTAGGCTCGCTTCACTTTTGTCCACCTGAGTGCATTTAGGTTACATTGGAATCCCCGGGTGGATATTATTAATCCCCACCACACATAATAAACCCTTAGACCGTTCTTCCATAAATAAGGTCATATCCCACACCAGAGCATACATCCTAACGCCCCACTCTGCGCACCACCTTCGTCCTGGTCCCCAAACCCCAACCCTTGAAACCTAGCTGTGTGAACTTACTTTGTTAGTCATGTTGCTTATGTTATGTCATTATGTTGTATCTATGATTGTCTGAACTTATATTGTGGGAAGCTGTCTAGTGAGCTCACCGTTGGCTAATTCAAGGCTGGCCCTCATGTATATATTTGTGTTCATTTATTATTATTATGTATGCCTCTTTTATTATTCTGTAGCGAGGAATATGCAATCTACTGGTACATAATAAAACCTACAACCATGATCCTTTTATAAGATCCTATCGAGTCCAACCCCACTTTCCTAGAGCTACCAGATCATACAAGCCCAACACCAGCACCCTGCACACCATCCTCTTCCCGGTCCCCTAACCCTAACCCTAGAAATCTAGCTGTGTGAACTTAGTTTGTTAGTCTTTTTTGGGACGGAGGGAGTAAGTTCACAGTTATCACACACATGACTTATATAAATTCAAACAATCAAACAAATAACATAATGCCATAAACTCAGTAACGTGTACTTCTAGTTTCGTCCTAAGTCAAACTTTTGCAAGTTTGCCCAGCTTTATTGAAAAATGTACCCATATTTATGACATAAAATTACTACCTCTGTTTCACAATGTAAGACTTTTTAGCAAGCTAACAGAGTGAGTAGTATATTATGAAACTATATTCCAATATACATTTAGTGATATTAATTTGATATTTTAAATATTGCTATATTTTACAAAAAAATTGGTCAAATTTAAAGAAATTAGACTTATAACAAAACTAGAAAGTATACTTATTTTGGGATGGAGGGAGTATTTTTAATTTGTTACCGATGAAAGTTTGTTAAGTTGAGCATGTCCAGTACCCATCAGGTATGAGCTACCCATGATACGATTATACTCCCTCCGTTTTTTAATATAAGATGTTTTAGTTTTTATCCACACTAGTTAACGTGCACGTGCAACGCACGTATCAATGATGCATGTTGTGTGAGCATAAAATAGAGTCTGATAATTTTGTATGATTTTACAATTCATCATCCATTTGAGATAATACAGAAGAATAACATCATTAAAAAGGGTGCAAGACAAGCATCGACACAAAATTCATAGTAGTACATAAAAGCATGATAATGTTGCATCGGAGTTTATATACAATTGTAGTGTACATAGTAGTGCATCGGAGTTTATGCATCGGAGATAATGTTGCATGGTAGTGTACAATTGAAGATGTTAGCCTTATACTCCCTCCATTTTTACTCAATTCGCTTTTGAGTTTAGTCAAAGTCAAAATTTCTCAAGTTTGGCCAAGAATATAGAAAACAAAGATCAGCATACACAATACCAAATGCATATAATATGAAAATACACTTAAATGTTGATTCCAATGCTATAAATTTTATATTTTAGATGTTGATATCTTTTACTAAATATTTGGTCAAATTTGGCAAAGTTATTTTGACTAAACTCAGAACGCCAAGTAAATAAAAATGGAGAGCTTCACTTCTGGATGCTTTATAATGAACCAACCATGGGAACCCAAATGTTTGATTTAATCTTTGTTAGTTTGCCAACCTAATTCAATCCAGTTTCACCAAGTGTAAAATGCTTGCCAAAATAGAGGTTAGGTTTAGTAATCAGTGAATTACATATCTCGGTAATGTCAAAGTAGTGGTGTCGTGATGCTGCAGCTCGAAGCGACACAACTCTACCAAATTCCTCTACTAAAACAATAATAAGAAGGCGGAAACCAGCTCCAGGGAGCCCTTTATTTGACCAATTCAAAAAATCATATTTGAAGTATCAAAAAATTCTAAAAACAATCTTGGATATAGATAATGATGTATTCTATCGGCGTGCCAAATCCCTGCTCAAAATAATTCATATTTTGGGCTACACAAAAATAATAAAATCTGACAGAGTTGGAAGAGTTTGAGTTTTGCAATGGTCACTGCTTCAAATGTCTGATTTTATCATATTTGTGCGACCAAATTATAATATATTCCTTGTTGAAATTTTACGCGCTGGTAGACTACAACATTATGTACGTCCAGAATTGTTTTAACTTTTTTGAAAATTCAAAATATAATTTCTGAATTGTTCAAAATAAAGGGCTCACTGGAGGTCGGCCTCCATTTAACCACACACAATACGAAGCTTCATTTTGTGTGATAGGAAGAAATAACAGGTGTAGAAAATTGAAGTATTAGTCCACAATGGAGCTTATACGAATCTATATGCCCCGTTGACCTCATACTCAATTGGCGGTTTTAAAATCAGTCCATGAGACTCATCCTGCATAATTTTATGGATTAATCCAAAATATATTAAAGATCGGGTTGGCAGAAAAATCCTTCATAATAGCTGTACATCACCCTGCCATTCAAAAGACAATCTATCATCGCCTTGATAAGAGCTCTGCGATTTCACAATCAAGACATGAAGCAATGCTACTCTCCCAGTTAGTTCTTGTGTGTACCATGTACCTGAGCTTGTTTGGTCACTGTGATGAGAATACCCAATCCCTCCATGATCGAACAAGATTGCACACTATTCATTGAGTGATGAACATAATCTTTATGTTTACCAAGAAGACAAAAATAGGACAAATGAAAAAAAAAGGCTGACTCACGTTCCAATATAACGCCAAGGCTGACTAACCTTGGGAAAACTTGTATTTCTAATAAACTGCATCAGCTTGTTATTAAGTTCAGTAGGCTTTACATGTTTGTGGCATTCCCTTCATTACTGAGCAAATATGTAAAGACAGGGGCTTGATACCGTAACGCAAAAATAACGTTTCGTCCCAGAATGTGTTGAGCTGCTCAACACCGACGGAACAATCTGGGTTGTTGGTACGATAATTAACGCTTACGATTTAATGTATCCGAACATGTTTGCTTTTTTAATAGTAATATAGATTCAAATGCACACAAATATATGTAGACATATTTTAGTTTGTATGTTCACTTATTTTAGTGTGTATATAGACAACATGCGTACCACCTAAAACATCTTATATTAAAAAACAGAGGGAGTATATGGTTTTGTGCCAGCTAGCAACATGGGAATTTGATTGCTTTAGCTGCTCGACATGCCGCCAGATGCCATCCTCAGATTAAACTAATCCAAGAGCCAGATCCAACAGTGTCTAAAATTTGACTGATAACAAAGAACAGAAAAAATATTCATGTTACTGCCCTCTGCATTACGCTGGAAATAAATCTGTCGGTAAACAATCTTGCTTACTTGCTGAAATCACCAGAAACAAAGTGGGGGATACACAAGTCACCATAGACAGTAACATGCAGCTCTAACCTAAGCCATTATGCCTGCAGGCTTAGCTAGCACACGTAGCAGCTTCTTACACAAAGAATAAAATGACGTTTTGAGTATTTGACTATCCGACCAGTGCCAAGGGATGTAAAATATGATGGAACTAAAAGTCCAGGTAGACATGGGTGCCAAGTGAAGCGATTTACAGGAACACATCCTTCTCGAGAAGCTTCAGGACCTCGTCCTGGTTGTTGAGCTTGGCAACATCGATGGGTGTCTTCCCGTCCATGTTCTGGAGCGTGCTGCAGCAGGGCATTGGAGATGGTCAAAATAAGCATCGAGCGACCAGACTCTGCAAAACGGAGAAGATAGCAGATTTAACTTACACAGCAGCACCGTGCTTCAGCAGAAGATCCACACACTCTTTCCGACCATATCCCGCAGCGTAATGCAGTGGGGTGTTCTTGTTCTTATCCACGGCATCTACCGCAGCACCCGCCTCAAGGAGGATTCGCGCACACTTGAACTGAAATTTATAATACACACCAAGTAAACAAGGAGAAAATTCAGCTATCAATGTAACATAGGCTACAGATAACAGCAGATGATAGTACGCCATTCATAGATTTTATGTTTCAACATTGAATATAGCTATTAAAACTGAAATGGCATTCCAAAAGATAACCTAATGCAAATATCTGAACGGCTGGATCAGGAAACATGCAGTCTGGGACAGTGCTATGGGACCAGTTTATAGCTAGGTGGGTGGGCATTACCAGCACCTGACAAGTTTTTTTTGAGGGACCAGCTCTAGGCAAGTATGTGCTCCAAATTGAAATATCCAAAACATCTTATAATTCGGTACAGAGGGAGTAGTAGTCTGCTAGAGTAATATAGTAATATACTGTCTTGTAACCATCAGAAATTGCTAGGCGCATCAATGAACTGGAGCAGATTGACCAATGATCATAATCATAAGCTTTTTAGCTCTCCATTTTACCCAAAATTATATAACATCCTTAAAAGAAAAAGGAGAAATGAAAAGGTAAACCCTGTATAATCTGTGAAACTATATAAATTAATCTAACACGTATATACTTAATCACCAAACAAGCTCATTATTCACCCGCAAAAAACTAATTACTCAAAGCCTAGCTGGTTACTAAACAATAACTAAAAAACCTTTTTTAGATAAATAACTATAAAACTTCCACTGGTATCATTTGGCATGGAACCAAGTAAAATTTAATATCAATTTGACACTTGTCACTTAAAACAAGCTTAATTAGTGAATTACCATTGCATTCTAAGAGGGTTGAGCAATGAGCAGATCTTCATACCTCACCGTATCCACATGCAAAATGTATGGCCCTTCTTCCCTCAGAGTCTTCTTCATCCTTGTCTGCTCCACCATCTAGAGCCTTCTTCAGACCCTATTGGATGACTTAATTTGTAAAATAGAAGGTCCAATAGCAATGCAATAAAAAAATTAAATAAAAACAATAGTACCAGCTATATTTACAAAACTAGAAAAGATGCTTGTAATGAAAAGTTGAAAACAGCAATCACGAAGACAGTATGGAGATGATGTTAGATTCTTAGTTGCATAACCCTTCATATATCTTACAAAAACAACATCATTTTTGTGATCATGTTAAGTGTGAACACTAGGCACACCATCGTAGGCTCCACAGGAGAAATGAGGCCACAGAACTAAATTGTGTAGCAAGAATAGCAGATCAATCTGTGGGAAGATGCAACAAAGGGCACGAAATGGCAAGCTGGCATATTCAAGGTTTAAGAAGGCACTAGGCACCTTGTGCCACCGTCCAGCACCTAGCTTTTCTAGGCGTGTCTGAGCATTTTTTACTGAATGCTCTGGAGTTAAAAAAACACATAGATAGGCTGTAATGTGAAATAGAATAGGAAGGACAAAGACAAATAAGCTAGATGGCTGACCCAGCCATTAAAGCACCGGCTATGTATCTCTATCCCTAAGGCATATATATGGAAAACACAAAAAATTAGGGTTTCTCCACAATGCAACCTAATGTCATCATCCTCTCTCTCTCTCCCTCCCTGCAGTGACAGCAACCAGCTAGCGAAGCTCGACCACTCGCTGCAATAAGAAATCGAATCTTTGCCAAGATGGTCAAGTCCTCGAAAGGGAGATTGATTCCTCGGCTGAGGACCTTACCGGACCTCAGACTATGGCCAAGGCAGGCCCATACAAATGAACACATACTACACGCCAAGAGCCTCTTGTTTCTCCAATTACCAATGTAAGGTTTGGTTCATCTATTCAAAAGTGTACATCATAAAATATTGGACATTGAATTGTCCAAAACGGACGTATCTACACACTAAAACATTCTAAACACATCTGTATGTAGACAAATCTAACTCAAGTATTGTGGAACGGAGGGAGTAGTAAGCTACAGTATTCGGTGTTCCAAGTATCTCTATCCCTAAAGCATACAATGGAAAACACAAAAATTTAGGGTTTCTCCACAATGCAACCTAATGCCATTGTCCTCTCTCTCCCTCCCTGCAGTGACAGCGACCAGCTAGCAAAGCTCAACCACTCGCTGCAATAAGACATCGAATCTTTGCCAAGATGGTCAAGACCTCGAAAGGGAGATTGATTCCTTGCCTGAGGACCTTACCGGACCTCAGACTATGGCCAAGGCAGGCCTTTTATAACCATACAAATGAACACATACTACACGCCAAGAGCCTCTTGTTTCTCCAATTACCAACGTTCGGTTGGTTCATCTATTCAAAAGTGTACATCATAAAATCTACTCCCTCCGTTCCAAAATATTTGACGTTGAATTGTCCAAAAACGGACGTATCTACACACTAAAACACTCTAAACACATCTGTATGTAGACAAATCTAAGTCAAGTATTGTGGAACGGAGGGAGTAGTAAGCTACAGTATTCGGTGTTCCAATCAGAATCACCCAAGCAATTCCTTAAAAACCTGTAGTAATTGTGGTCAAAATGGACACTGAGTAAGTAAATTATACAGTGAAACACCAATTTTCCTATAAATATATCAGCCGGTGGTGGCGGTCCATTAATCGTCAAGCCAAGCCACCTGTGACTATTGAGATGAGAGCAAGGATGGCTGGTTCGATCTGAGACAGTAAATAATAGTACACCTTTCTCTTTTAACATAAACTGTTCAAAATTAGTTTGTTGCAGCGTACGGGTGTAGTGATAGTAATTATGGTCACAATGGAAAATGATTGAGTAAAACTATTCAGTGTAACGTCAACATAACATAGAACCATATGCCAAGCACAAATCAGCTCAAACAAAAATGGAATTCGAATGTATAGTTCAATTGTTAGCCCTATTACCTCATCATCACCAACACTGGCAGTGTGATGGACAATGGACTCATCATCTTCGTCTCCACCTTCCTCTTCAGTTTCTTCAGTACCAGAAGGTTCAGGAATAGAGATATTGGGAAATGGCATGGTAGTTCCCATTGCCTGGCCAATCTTTTGAAGAGTTTCAGGGTCATTCCAGTACCTACATGAGCAAATGAACAGTATATGAAGCAAGTTTTCTAGACATTCATATATGGATATCAGCAGTAGATAATATATGCCCTACTTTATCATTGCAGCTGGACCACCAGTCTCCAACTCGTCAAGAATTGGCTTCAAGGCTGGGTCTTCCTTAATGAGAGACATGCGTTCTTCAAGCTCATCCTTATGTGTTGGATTAGTCAAGTTCTCCAGCATACTGGACATAGCAGGATCCTAAGCCAAATAAGTTGAGTAGAGACAATTAAGGCCTTAGCAGACAAATAAACAGCAAAGAAGGGAAACCAGAGGAGTCTCTTGGGCAAAGTAGGTGGTACCTGCATAAGAGCAGTCCCAAGACGCTCAGCCATTGTCATAAACTGAGGATTTTCCATGACCTTTTGCATTGTTTCAAGGTATTGATGAGGGTCCAATGGAGGCATGCCTTGTTCGCCTGTACTCTGAGCACCTTTCTGTAGCTGCTCAGCCATCTGATTGAATGAGGGGTCCCTTGCAATTTGGTCTGCCATCTCCTTTATAGATGGATCCTGGAAACCATAATTCGTTTAATTAAGGTCGAAAGATACTGCTTGTTCAGAAAAGTAGTGCAAGTATGACTGAAGCTGGCATAGGCAGAATCATGTAAAAGATAGTCAGCATGCTCTTGGCTTATGATGATAGGGGGATGGGGCATACATTGAGCAAACTTTGCATAGAAGAAAAATCGAAAGGGCCCGAAAGTCCTGCAGCTGCAGATGGAGGAACCCCTTGACTTTCGTTGGATGATCCTTCTGGTTTTTTACTTTTGCTCGCATCTGCAAGAGAAGTAGGTTCAGCAAAGAAATATACATATCATAGTAAGTACTTGTGGCAGAAAAGCAAATGAAGTTGGCAGTATAGAAGTTGCAACAGAGGCATTGTGATACACTGTGCATAGTTTTGAGATTTGAGAGGACACGATAGTTTGCTCCCCTCCTCCTCTTTAGAATGAAGAGAAGCTACGTGATTTGGCTCAAATAGGGCATGCTTTGTATATGTTTTTCTAATCTTTAGCAACTCATCAGATGGCAGTGAAATAAACAAATTCCAAGTTATATCAACAATGTTAGTCACAAACAGGCTGTAACATCTTCATATGAAATCAATTGTTCTGCACACCAAACAAAGGTTAAAAAAACTAACATGACAGCAAGCTTCTTGCGTTTACAGCAAACTAACCATGCTCTACGCGATGCAAGACACAAGAGCCTAACAGGAAGACATGGGTAGGAGGACCAGTTGAAGCGGAACCTTTCCATCTCATCATCAAACAATTGCAGAAATTTCTTTCATTCTCATCGATTCCTTGGCATTACTTGCGTGCAGGGGCGGGCTTAACAAGGCTTCAACTACTGGGGAATCAAGTCTGTTACCAGTGGCACTAATTTAGGCTTCTAGACGCCCTCGCTCTCAGGATTCGACCGTGCACGCGCGCGCTGAAGAAGACGAACCGAATCGAGACATGGATAGGTTGACCAGATCACTATTCCACGGCACAGCAAGCAAATCCGTAACTAACTTCGACGGATTGGAGAGACTGTAGCACCCCAAAATTCCAGGAGCAGAGATTGGGATGGATCGCTCGCAGCGGAGGTGAGATCGGAGCAGGCTAGAACAGGTAATCGAAGCAAGGAAGGGCATAGCTCACCAGCAAACCCGGATGGATCTCCGCCCGACGCCATCCCGGTAGAGGCGAGGAGGGGGAAGACGACGAGGAGTGGGGGGAAGAATTCGTGCGAGGCGGCCTGCTTGCGTCGGCGGGAGGTGAAGGTCGCCGGCACGGTTGGGAGGGGGGCGGCGGTGGCGAAGATGGCGTGCGAGACTTGGTTTGACGACTGCCACGCGATGAGGAGAGTTGGGAGAAGAGGGATGGTGCGGGCTGGATCGGGCCGGGCTGGATTCCGCTAGGACCATGGTTATCCAGAAAAGCCCTATCGTTGTTGGTCTTTTGAATAGGCCGGGAATAAAGGATGCTTTGCTTATGAGCACGGCCCATGTAGTTTTTTCTTCTATTATTATGCCATCCTCAGATTTTAGCCAAGTCTCCATTTCATGGTGTGGGAGGAAGTATCTAGTGCTACCACATTAGGCCTTGTTTACTTCTAGTGTATTTTAAGGGATCGGAGGGGGTTATCCTGGATCCCGAAAAATCTCCAAAGATTCCCAATAGATCGTTTACTACTCCGGTTTTGTAAGGGATAATCCCCAAATATCCCCCACCAACCACTTCATTTTTGGCTAGATTGAAAACTCTAGTTCATACTAGTGTATTTTTGGGGAAGGGTATTTGAGGGGAAATGTGGGGATTGGGTGAAAGGGAGGGATTCACCAAATCCCCAAACTTCCCAACCCCAAAAATACCAAGGAGTAAACAAGGCCTTAGGATGCTCCCCATGCTACAGCCAAAAAACATTTTTTTTAATTTTCAAAAAATCCACGAAAAATTGTGGATGTACACAAGCTGTCTATACAATCTCTAAAAATTTCAGCTTCAAATTTGAAATGAACATTGAGAAATAAAAAGAACAAATCTGGTATGAATAGTGTCACTCGTGTCAAAAAAGACAAAAGCAAACAAAAATGGCACTATTCATGTCATATTTGTGTTTCACAATGAATATTTTATATTTGGAGCTGAATTTTTTGTATGTTGTACAAACATACTTCGTGAACATCCACAATTTTTCATATAATTTTTTGAGACGTTTAACCTTTTTGGCGGTAGTGCTGGGAGCACTAGATATTTTCTCCATGGTGTGTGTGTGGGCGTTGGTGGAAGAAGTTTTACTGAGCACATGTCAGTCACCCCGAATCCTTGGGTAAAGAATTGGTTATTTGATATGCTAGAATTCGTACCATGACGTGATGGTCACTTTTTTTGGACTATTTGTTATGCAACGCGAAAATCTACTTATGACGGGGAGTTTCGCAGTCCCATATCTACATAACCCTTTGTATGTCAGACAAACTTGGAGGTTCGACCATCGGTACAATACCACAGGAGCAAGATTGGATTCCACCAGCTGCTAACATGGTAAAAGAAAGACCAGAGGGGGGACTTCACCCCGGTTTTGTCATTAAGCTAGAGGTGAGGATTCGAACCCGGGTGTTGACGCTTGGCACTTCAGCCTGCCGACCATTGCACCAAGGTAAAAATAAATGTTGATGTGAAAATCTCGCTCATCATATGCTGTCACCTCAGCGTCAACGTCCGGCTCACTCGGTATTCACACGTCCTTCCAATCGCTGCCTTTTTCCGACCGCCCCCGATCATCTCTGCCTACACATATCAGTTCCTTGTTTTTTCAGCTCCCTTATTAGTACTCTACTACATATATTATTTTGATTGATTGATCGGTTAATTCAGTTCTTTTCTATCTTTCTTTTTTGCAAGAGATGGGGTGATCCAGCCCTTTGCTTCAAGTTGGTCTTCTGTACACGATTACTTGTAATGGGATAATTTAGTTGCATATTGACATTGGACGCCAACACTTTCGGAATCACGTTTTGCATGTGTGATTGTTGATGATGTTTATGTCTAACCATGAGCAGATGTGACTGGGGAGGACCCTACAAGAAATTTCTCTACTTCATGAAGATGCCCAAAATCTACATCATCATTTGATTCAAATGTATGTTTTTTTAAGTTTGTGTACTGTATTTTGAATCTCCCTCAATACGGGTGACGAATGTTGGCTCTGTTGTTCTTACATATCCCACAATTGATTTGTTTGGCTTTCCTTGGAGCATTGTCTATTATAGTACTTCTTTATTTTTTCATCAATGCAAATAGGAATTACTATTTGATGTGATGCTCACAAGCCATGACATAACCTTAGTAGATCAATACTTCCCTTCAACATGTTCCTTGGCTCTATGTGGTGATTGATGAGGCCTAGCGTCTTAAAAATCCATCCAACGTAAGTAAAAAATCGTGGACGTAGTTTGTTTGATTGACGCTCCTCGCTTCGTGGAAACATAACATATTTTTGCTTTTACAAAGAGAAATTATCACAATACCAGCACAAAGAGGTACATGTCGGATATAACGTTACAAGTCCCTCGCACATTAGATGATATTTCTCAGTTTGATGATTCTTCAGAGGACAGATTCACACAACACTGTTGGAACGGGCAGACAACGGAGTATAGTGATGGTCCATTGGATTATCTATGGATATATGTCAAAAACCACTAGAATGGTTTTATCAGTGAATACATATTTATTGGCACCTCTCTTTGTTTGATGTATCTACTCTATGATTTTACAGATTTCTATCCTTTTTCGTTTTTTGTGATGCCACTTCTTCGCTGATGTTCGTCTTGGAGACAAAAGGACATGGCATGTTTCATGGTTCACTTCTTGTTATCAAATATTGTGTTCAACAGAAAGTTGCACGTCATGTTTGATATTTTTATCTTTTGTTCATTCGCTTCTATTATCTTACTAAACCGACAATTTCATATACTAAGCGAAGCCATTTCAACTCCCATCCTCCGGGGATATTATTGGCGTGAAAGGCATCAAGCTTCCGTTACTTACTTTTGACCAATATTGGGATATCGATTAACGGGAACTTATCGGTCGACCCAAGATAAAGGGGTAAATAGGCCGGTTTATCGGCATATCGGCCGGTTATCTTATCGGCCAGGCATCGGTAAGCGATAAAACAGCCGGTTTATCAGAATATTGGTCGATATCTCGAATAGTTAATTACATGTTTTTGAAGGAACTCGGAGTAGATTGATCAATACTTTTTCTTATATTTGGCTACTTTTTATCATCACCAAACACAACCATTTCTTTAGTGTCCACGAGGACATAGGAATGAGATGAGACTGATATCACCACTGCGCCAAGACACACAACATAAATATTGGAAACCCCAAATGATGGAAACCAAACGTGTCTGTGGAGGGTAGAATGATGAAGATGTTGGAATCAGAAAGTTCAGGGGTAACTCCCTAGGCTATGCGCTATCTCGTTTATTTAACAAGGCGGTCGTGATGTGATGGTATGTCGCGCCTCTCTCGCTAAACGGCTCGGACCACATGTCTGTGATGCTTCTGTGCAGGCATGTCGTATGGTGCTCGAAATTGCTACTGTTACAACATTTTTTTCAATGGTTTGTACTCCTACTCCAGTTTCATCATGAGTGTAGTAGTTCTAAGGAGGTGTTTGGTTCGCACTTTTTGTTCCGTAATCCGATTACATGGTAATCGCATCCCCTTGATCGTGTTTGGTTCTGTTCCGTGTACACGAGTTACATCCGAGTACAAAAACGTTACCGACTAGTCCCCACCAGAAATGATAGACGTTACCAGAGCACTGAACGGGTCGAGCGAAGCTCGATACCCACGACTGCGATCTCCATCCTCCCGCCTACACTCCTCGAGTCGCGGTGGCGTTAGGATACAACCCTCGACCGATCTACCCCTCAACGTCTTCTCCGTCGGGACCAGCGCCGTCAAGCGACTCTCTTATCTGTTTCAGGAGGTCGGTCTTCTTCTCCGGCTGATCCACACCACTCATCGGTGTTCTCCTTCTCCATCCAGATCCCAACCACCTCACCGGTGTTCTCCTCCATCCATGGCCGCACATCCACCAACTCAGCCCTCTAGATCTCAATTTATGTTAGTCCCCACCCAACAGATCTTGGTTGACCTTGTTCCTGTGAATAACTTGGTACCGTTACTCGTTCCCGCGTTATAACTTGGTACCGTTACTCGTTCCCGCGTTTTAGTATCCCCATGATATATATCACGGCTTTCAGTGGCGGCGCCAGGAAATGGCGCCTGGGTATTCCACCCATTTTGTTTTTGCTCTAAATGTAGTATATGAATCAAACATCACAATACTATCAATATATGAATAAAACAACACTAGCATAACAACAATAGCAATATTTCAATTTATAAGCCCATAACGACATGAATACATAGGTACCTTTTGATTGATAAAGTGATGATATTCCATCTTACATTATAATTTTGCGGTTACCTTTTTGGAAGAGATTGATGACATCCTCATCCTTTACTTGCATGAAGAAATATCTCTCAACAAATGTAACCATACAATAGTTCAAATAGTCATCACCCATTTTGTTCCTTAGCTTATTCTTCAAATAGCTCATTGAAGAGAATATCCTTTCAACACTAGCAGTGGCTACTGGCAGAATCAATACCAACTTAAGAAGCTTGTAAACAATATGATATTGTTCATACTTCTTTGTCTTGACAAGCATAACTGAAAGCTTACACTATACTCAATCCATGGAAAGTCTGTAAACCAAACACCGCAAAAGCGACGCTCTCTTTCACCTTTATTTGTAAACTCAAACTTATGATTCTTCGGTTGACATGGCCCCATCTCAATAAATCTCCTTCTTACTCTATCTTGATCATTGACATCATACATTGAGATGGGAATCCGCTTCCCAGGATCATGTTAGAGTGCCTCTAAATCTGCTTGCATCATTTCATCATCTTCATCAATAGATTCATCATCTTCTACTTCCACATGAGGTGTTGAGATTTCTTCTCTACTCTCCGGTGCTTGCCATAACACCATTTGCAAATTGCTCTCAAGATGAACAACACTAGATGCAGTTGTTGTCTGATTCGGTGTGGATGATTCATTCGTTTTCCTTGTTTTTGCAGCCTTTTCCCACATTGCATGTATGCTACTGCCAACAATACCACTCTTCTTCTTCTACAGTACAAAAAAAACAAGAAACAGAAAATTAAAAACTTGCATATACGAAGCTAGTAGGAGTGGATGATTCATCTAGGAAGCAAGCAATGAAGCAAATCAAGCAAGGAACGAAATTGGGGGCGAGGAAGGCGGCCGTACCTTCTGCGCTGCTTGGGGATGCTGGGGCGGGGCGGCGCCGACGAGAGGAGGGGCGTGGGTCGGCGGGGGACGAGGCGCCGCCGCGGCGGCGGGCGCAGGGCCGTCGCCTGCTGTTCCGGGCTGCATCGCCGGCGGCGGTCGTGGGCAGGTCTAGGTCGAGGCCTCGAGGGCGAGCAGGAAAGGGGAAAGGGCGTCCCGCGTCCGTGCTCTGGTGCGATGTGCGTGGCTGTGTGCGATGCGATGCGAGCGAGAAAGGCAGCGAGCTGGGCTTCTTTTTATATTTATGTTTTAGTGGGCTGGGCCAAATATCTACATTTTTTTCGCGTAAAAAACTTGGGTATTCCAGGGAAGACAGGGGAATACCCAGCGCCGCCCCTGATGGCTTTGTGTGCGCAGACTTGTTCATGGATCACACCGAGTGGATCCTACATGTATCTCTCTATTAACTGGAGTGCGGTCACCAAAGTGTGCTTTGGAACAAATACAATGACCTCAAATGAATTTTTACTCAAAAAAAGAGAAGACTTCTTGTGCACTCCTCGGTTCCCGGGCCACTGCCCCGTCCTCCTCTACAAGTACCCCCTCCCACTCCCAAATAGGGGTGGGCGTTCGGTCTTTTCGGTTAGTTCGGTTCGGTTTTTCCGGTCTTTAACAATTTCGGTCATCCAGAAATGATACCCGTAATAAATTTGGTCTTTTCGGTTTTCTGTTCTTCGGTCTTCGGTCTATTCGGTCCGGTCTTCGGTCATGACCAAATAGACCAAAATATAGGGCGCAAGAAGTGGAATCAGCGCCCGGGACTGGGAAAGTGAGAAGCGATCGACTAGTCTCTCGCGCACGGGAGAATTTACAGTACGCTGGGCTGGGATACTCAGTTGTTGAGCCTAGAGACTAGATGGTATACTTGGTTTAGTAGTTGGCCTATAGACTAGATGTACACATAAGCTGGGCTGGCACACAAATCCGGCTGCTTCCGTACGTAATTCACTCAAAATAAAATAAAATCGGTCTTTCGGTCTATTCGGGTTATTTATAAGTGATGACCGAATTTCTGATCTAATTTCGGTCTTTTCTATTTTGCTACCCAAACTTTTAACGGTTTTTTCAGTCTCAGTCATTTCGATTTCGGTCTCGGTCTTTTCGGTTTCGGTTTTCGGTCTTCGATTTTTATGCCCACCCCTACTCCCAAACCCCATCACGTCCCCAGTCACACCACCTCTCCCCCACCCCACCCCTCCCTCTCTCTCCCCCTCACGCGCGCACCACCGCAGAGGCGAGATGGTGAGAATTCTCCTCTCCTGTCCCCGCTCCGCTCCCGCGCCGCCGCCGGCCGCCACCCTGTGCTAACCCCCGTCGTTCCCGTGGATGCAGGTGACGTCTCAGAAGACGAAGGAGGCGGAGATCACGGAGCAGGACTCGCTGCTCCTAGTAAGTTCCCCCTCCCCTCCCTCCCTCGTCCCCTCCGTCTCCGGTGGATTCCGCGCGGCTCGGGTCGATTCCGTCGGGGCTTGGTTCGATTTCCCCTTACGTTTTCCGAGAAGCGAACGCACTGGGATTCGGTTGGGCGTAGTAGCGATTGCGGGGGGCTGGTTCGATTTGGGCCCGGTTCGAGCGTCGGTGGCGTTCGGGGCACCGGGGTCGTTTCGGGGAGGTTTTTTTTCGAGTTTTTTGGGGGTGGATTTGGGGTGCTGCTGCGAGGATTTCACCGGTTTCGCGCGCGGTTTTGGGGGCCGTGTATGGATGAACAGCGGTGGGGTTTTGGTGGGGTTTCTGCTCCAGTGTTTGTAATGGAAGCCGCCGCCTCGAAGCATCAGTAAATTCAAGTTGGTTTCTAGTTTTCTCAGCGTAGCATGTCCGTCCCTCGGATGCTTTTGAGTCCCTCTAACGCGCCGTTGCGCTAGTACCGGTGGATTTCGTTGATTTTTTTCTTCATCCCACGGCTTGCTCGATTTGGTTTGCTGGTTAGAATCGTCGGATCTGCTTTTGGGAGGTTACCTTCGTTGATTCTCTCGATATCGCAGGGAAGTACTCCCTGTACACAAATGGAAGTCATTCTTTTTAGAACGGAGGGAGTAGCGGGGAAATCCTCCTTTGTGGTTTGATCTCTGGCGGTTCCGAAATTTGGGGAGCTGTTGAACTGATCCCGTCGCTTTTGTGTTTCTAGTCCAGTGGTCGGCAAATCGTAGATGCGTTAGTTGTTCGGTAATTTCGTCTCGATTTGGTTTGCTCGCTATGGCTGAAGTATGCTTCTACTTCTCGCGTTTAGATTTGATTGGCTTGAAATGTTGATACGCGCTCTTAGTTTTCTACGGCAAATTGCATATAATTTGAAGCGTTCTGATAGAAACGGCTAGAGATTTTCAGTGCTTCTAATACGTTGGGGAGCTGTTGAACTGATCCCGTCACTTTTGTGTTAAAAGTCCAGTGGTCGGCAAATCGTAGATGTGTTAGTTGTTCAGTAATCCCGTCTCGGTTTGGTTTGCTCGCTATGGCCGAACTATGCTTCTACTTCTCGCGTTTAGATTTGATCGGCTCGAAATGTTGATACGCACTCTTAGTTTTTTTGCGGCAGTTTGCATGAAGCGTTGCGAAAGTTTCTTTCTAGGAACACGATTTTGTGTTGTTTTAAGGCTTCCAGTGGAGCAGCAAACGTCTCTATGTTCTAGTTTCTGCTTCTTTAACCAAGCGTGCTGAATTTTGTACTATGTGTTTCAGTATTTAAGATATATATAGCATGTACTTTTCCTTGTACTTTGTGATTCAGTCTTGAGAATGTTTGTCAGTAACTCAGTTTGTGATGTTTTGATATTTCTTCAAGTATCTGTATGATCTGCTGAAATTCACAGCATAGTACTTAGTTTTATGTGATTCATATATAGCTGTTTGAATGACATTGGTGATCTGTTGACCAAACAGACCAGGAATTTGCTCTGGATTGCTATATACAACGTCAGCTATATCAGAGGCCTATTCCCTGAGAAGTACTTCAATGATAAGTCTGTTCCCGCACTAGGTCTGGACCATCCGCAGTATCGATATGCAAAATCTGCAAGTCAGTCTGAATTTTATAAACTCAAAGCCTTAAACAACCTTGTATTTGTTGCAGAGATGAAGATTAAGAAGCTGATGCCCATGGATGCTGAGTCCAGGAGGTTGATTGATTGGATGGAGAAAGGTGAAATATGTTCTAGATAACTTCAGCTCACTCACGAAATTCACTGTCTTATAATATATGTTTAGATGTGGAGATGTGCTTTTCCTATTGACCTATTTATTTATGTGATTAACTTTGCGATGGAATTCAGGTGTATATGACACCTTACAGAAGAAATATCTCAAGACTCTTCTGTTATGTATATGTGAGAAGGAAGAAGGCCCAATGATTGAGGAGTATGCCTGTGACTGTGAGTAAACTTGTGTAGAGTTTGGTGTGTATCATATTAAGTTGAACTGACATGGTTCATGAATCATTTTACATTTGCTTGTTATGTGTCATAATTATCCTGCAGTTTCATTTAGCTACCCTCAAAGGGTGATGAAGTTGCAATGAACCTGAGTCAGCACAGGGAGCAAGAAGAATAGTGCTACATTCAAGTCAAACACAGCAGAGGTCACTCCTGATCAGATGAGGTGATATCTTGCGCATCTCTTTTGGATGCTATGCTTTATTTTTGGAGTTAGTCCTTTGTGATTCTTAGCACAAGTTGTGGAGGGTGTTCTTCCATATAGCTGTAGTGTTCATACAAAAGTAAGTTGTTGTCATGAATCACTGTTTATTGGTCCATGTGTGCATGCTTTGTAGTAAAATTGTCAGTTGCACCTTGTAGGCAATGTCCTGATGTTGCAACTATTTTCCTTTCAGAAGCTCTGTTTGCAAGATGATTAGAACGCTGGTTTCACTTATGAGGACCTTGGACCAAATGCCAGATGAGGTAATTCTGGTATGATGTAATTTTCTGTTGGTTAGTAGGTAATAGGATATGTCATGTGCATTGGATATTTCACAGTTAATTATTTGTTTTTCACTTGTCTGCTGCAGCCATATAATATCGACAACGTCAAGGCGAAGATCCAGGACAAGGAGTGTATCTCCCCGGACCAGCAGCTTGTGGATGTTTGCACCTTTGCTGACTACAACATCCAGAAGGAGTCCACCCTCCACCCTCTCCTCTACCCCAGTGGTGCCATGCACATCTTCATCAGGACACTGAGTGGCAAGACCGTCACGCTGGAGGTGGAGTCCCTGGACACCATCGACATTGTCAAGGCGAAGATCCAGGACAAGGAAGGCATACCCGGACCAGCAGTGCCTCATCTTCGCTGGCAAGCAACTTGATGATGTATACACGCTAGCTGACTACAACATCCAGAAGGAGTCTACCCTTCACTTGGTGTCATGCCTTTGTGGCGGGTACGTGCCTCTCTTATGTCTGTTTCTACCGTGCTGCACTCATCATGTGTATTTTGTGTGCTCCATGCCTGGCCTTTTGTGTCTGATCAGCTTCTAAATTCGTTAGGAAACATAGCAGCAGATCTGTGTCGTTTTAGTTTGGCAATTAAATTTTTTTTTTTTGCAAATAGTTTGGCAATTAATTCAGGTACTACTTTTTTCTATGCATGTCCATGCTACAATACAGTGTGCCAGTGAGCACATGGGACTGGTTGAGATGATTTTTATGGATTGCTGTCAGAAAATTTATAATTCCTGGAAGTAATATGATTCAGTTATTTTAATGTGTAACTAGCCTTGGTAATAGAGAGTATTTTTCCTGATGCATTTATCTATTTTGGTGCTGTTAATCAACTTACAGCCAGTCATTCCGCCTTATTTCGTGTATTGAAATCTTATCTACTGTTCATCTGATCTCCTCAGGATGGAGGATGAGGATTTTTATAAAAATTTCTGTGCTCTTTGGGAGTAAAAAACGCATGAGTTTATCATTTGCGAGCTTTGCTTAAGAAACAAGCGCAAGTATAAGGAAATCAGGAAAAACAAGGATGAGGTAATAAATTTTGCAACATCCTCAGTACTAATCATATTACTCTATGAGAGAATGACTGGCTGTCGGATTTTAACTCAAGTCTGCACCTATATTCAGCTTTAATTCTCCTGTGCAAGATCAAGCATCTCCATTAATGTTGTTTTTATTGTACAGGTCAATTCACATATAAATATTGCTCATAAAACTACCCCCTGGAAGTTCGCCTGTGATAAATGCTATTTGCGCTTTATGTCTAGAGGGGAAAAGAGCAAACACCATCTTTATGTCCACGAAAAAACCTCAGGTACGGATACATGAACTAACTTGCATTCTACACAATATAGTAGGTGGAATGTTAATGTTGAACTTCACTGTTTTCTGGCCTGCAGGTTGGTGGCTGTAGCCAGCTGGGGTGAAAGTCAGGGCTTAGAAGTCGGTGTTGGAAATTCGTTTTGATACAACATTGGTTGCCAGTACGAAAAACCTGGGTCTGTCGAAGTGTTCGGATGACTGAAATTTTTTTTTTCTGTGGATTAAGCATGGAATTTCTGCTCACGTGGGTGTTGTTCGTGCTGCGTCTAATGTTGTTTATGGGCCTTGTTTTTGTACCCTTTCGATTGATGTGTGGTGTGGTATACCTGATGAAGTATATATTAGCTCGGGCCACGTGGCTTCGATGTGTCTCATTACTGAGGCATGGGGAGCGGGGTTTAAACGTGTGTGAGACTTGTTGACGTGTATCAAACGTATCCTGGTCTAGTCGGTTCGTTCGGCAGTTTTAAAGACGGATGTGTGGCCACTGGATTTGACAGTTCCCCGTATATCATCGTGGTACTCCTCAGTTGGGAGAGTACTTGGAGATTTCCCTCCAGGCTGCAGGTGCCTCCAATCATGTGTGTTTACTTTGGCGTCCGATGATATCATGTGTGTTTAAAGATGGTATGGTTCCATATGTATGGTTGGAACTGGACTTGAGCGTGCTGTGCAATTTGAGATCAGTTCCTGGTGCTTTGAAGTGCTTGCTGTACGTGGTTCCATTTATTAAGCCCAAATCGTACTGTTTCTGGGTGCTAGCATAACATTCGTGCGATCAGCGTTTTGGTTACCGGTCGAAAAATCCGGTTAGCCCGTACACGTGGACAGCGCATCTGAAGCGGTCATCAAGTTTCTCTGCACACACAAGCATGTTCAGATTGACGACGTGAACCGCGAGGTGATGATGGACCTCAGAGAGAAGCTTGTTGCGGCCGAGACGTTCCAGATGCTGCACCAGGAAGCGGCACATGGAGCTGCAGCCAAACCACGAGATGCTGCTTTAATAGCATGGGATGCTTCCACATGCCCAGGATGGCCTCCTACAACAGAACACCGGGCCTTCGTCAAGACAAGGTTACCTGTGAATAGGGCTAGACTAACGAGTTGCTCGGATCGTTACGACTCGTGATCGTTAAGCTCAGGGTAACGAGTTAAATTTAAAAATTGACTCGGTTTGTTATATGTTCACGAGCGCTCGCGAGCAACTTGTTAAAGCTCATTAAGAGCATCTCCAAGCATGTCCCTCAAATCCGCCCCAAACACTCGGGCGGACAGCCCGGATGGCATTTGGGCCAAAATCCTTGACCCAACCAGCTCCCCTATAGTCAGCCCAAACGTCCGGGCTGTCCGGCACACCCCAAAGGCAGCCCATATGTAGGGCGGGTTTGGGGCCGCCCAGACGCGCCCGGACGCGTCCGCCACGTCGGATCTGTCAAGGCGGGCCTACCCAAATTTCCCCTCAAATCGGCCGGAATTCCCCTTCCACCACCGCTCCGTCCAGTTTTGCCCGCCCACTGTTCTCCGCCGCCGCCCCCGTCCGACCGCGCCGCCGCCCCCGAAGGCACAGACTCCGCGCCCAAGTCCGGGGCAACCGCCGGAGCCCTTTGGGAGCCGCCGGAGCCCGTTTTGACATAGTTTTCGGTACGTTTTGCATCGGCGGACATCCACCTCGCTCTTAAAGTGTTTGTTGAAACGCCGGAGCCGGATTTTTGAGAAATTTTTCATGCATGTAGGCATGAATTCTTCGTCCGATGAGGACCATGATTACTCGGCCATCGATGACTTCATTTACAAGGAGTTCGTCGAAGGGTCGAGTGATGAAGACAAGCTTGACGACGGAGACGAAGAGAACGCCATGTCCATGATGAGCATGCAAGAGGAATTGGAGAAGAAGGAGGAGCATGTTCTTAACTTCAAGGGATCAATTAAGGGGCGGATCACCGTGAAACGTGACAGGCTCAAAGGAGCTCGAGATCTCTATGACGATTACTTCAAGCGTCCGAATCCGGTGTTTCATGAGGGTTTTTTCCGACGCCGGTTCCGGATGAGCTCAGGGCTGTTTGAGCGCATACAGGAGGAAGTCACAAAATATGATGATTATTTCAAGTTGAGGTATGATTGCTGCCGGAAGTTATCCTTCTCCCCTATGCAGAAATGCACCGCTGCTTTGAGGATGCTCGCCTATGGGAAAGCTGCTGATGCCGTAGATGAGTATGTCCGAATGGGAGAGAGTACATGCATTGAGGCTATGGAGCACTTTGCATACGCTGTCGTGAAGGTTTTTGGGCCAAGATATCTGCGAGAACCTAATGCTGAGGATACCGCAAGGCTACTTGCACTAGGAGAAGCAAGAGGATTTCCTGGAATGCTAGGTTCAGTGGATTGCATGCATTGGCAATGGAAAAACTGTCCAACGGGATTGCGTGGGCAGTACCAAGGGCACAGCAAGGAGGCTACAATTGTACTTGAAGCTGTGGCATCCCAAGACTTGTGGATTTGGCATGCTTTTTTTGGCATGCCCGGTTCTCACAATGATATCAATGTGCTTCAGCGCTCTCCCCTGTCCAAGAGGCTTTGTGATGGGGAAGCTCCACCGTGCAACTACACCGTCAACGGACACGACTACACCATGGGTTACTATCTTGCAGATGGTATATATCCTCAGTGGGCGGCTTTTGTGAAAACTATAAGTAATCCCACTACTCCCAAAAGAAAAGCATTTGCAGTTGCGCAGGAATCAGTTAGGAAAGATGTGGAGAGGGCATTTGGTGTGTTGCAGGCTCGTTGGGGCATAGTTCGTGGAGCGGCTATGATGTGGGATCCGGAGGTTCTATGGCAGGTCATGACTTGTTGTGTAATTTTGCACAACATGATTGTGGAGGATGAGGGAGAAGGGGCTGCTCGCATTGACTTTGAGAAGCCCGGAGAACATGTCCACCTACCTGAACAAGAAGCAGAGTATGTCTTGCAATTCCTTGAGATGCATCGACAACTTCGTGATCAAGTTGTGCACACCCAACTACTCACAGATCTGGTGGAACACATGTATGTCTTCATGGGGAGGGACTGATTTGTCCGGCTACTTTTATTTGTTTAAGTACAATTATTAATTGTAATAACATGGTGTGAACTTTTTTTAAACATCAAAACTATCTCTATGATGGACGTTGCATGGCTTGCATGGATTTGGGCGTCAATTTTTGTGCATTGTGGTTGTAGGAGCCCAATTTTGGGGGTCGTCCGGTCGGTGTCCGCGGACGCGTCCGGGCGCAGTTTGGGGGGCGGATTTGAGGGCTCCGCTTGGAGATGCTCTAAGAAGATGTATCATGGTATTCAGCTAATTAAGCAAGCATCAGGATCAACAGATTTTTTCGTCCATATAGAGAAGATTTTTTGGTTCTCTTAATGGGCTATTTACATATTAACGTTAGATGAGCTACACTATAAGGCCAGCCATGCAGATTTGCAGCCTGCTGCGACTTTGCTAACGAGTAGCTCGTGAAACTCGGAGCTAAAATTGCTGCTCAACTCGGTTCGTTAAGAAAACGAGCCGAGCTGAAACGAGTCGAGCTACCGAGCACTCATTAAGCTCGCCGAGATTCGAGCTTTATGTCCAGCCCTACCTGTGAAGGCCTGGGCCAGACTGTGGCGATGAAAAAAATTGTCCATTTGGTTGGCTAGGCTGGCCCGCCCTGTTGCATAGCACGAACATTAAAGGAGTGCTCAACCAGGTCCCGCAGGAACGACCTATTCGGCCGTTTCCGGCGAGCTCCGCGTGGCGCACTCTCGCATGCGTTGGGAAGCACGGGAGACAAGACGTTTCGACATAACTCCCCACTCCCCTCACCGCCCACTCCATCGCTCTCACCCCTCGTCCTCTCCGCTCCCATGGCCGCCGCTTCTCCTCCCCCGCCCCATTGCTCATTCGAAGTGGGTGGATGTCCTCGTCGCCCAGGCATCGGCCAATTTGGCGAAGATGCTGAAAGCATCGTCGCCGGGTTGTGTCGGCCGTCCCCGAGCTCCGGCGGTGGCTACTGCGGTGGCATCGCAGGCTGGGAAAGGAGCGGCATCGCCATCGACGGTTGTGGCTTCATCTTTGAGGCCGCCACGCAAGGAAGGAAAGATGCTGCCACCGGCATCATCTTCCAAAACGGCAGCGCGGGCTTCTTCTTCGATGTCAGGGGGAAGACTCACCCTGTCCTTGGACACGGTAAGTTCCTTTCCCCCTTTTTAGGTCAGTTCATTCCCGATTTAGATTTGGGTTAGGGTTTGTGGCCATTTGGGGTTTTTTCCTCACCATTGCCGGCCTATTTACCTTGATCTTGTTTAGGCTCCTTGTAGGTCTCCACGTGCTTGTAGATCTGTTATCATTGTAGGCTTTGGGTTGATCTCAATTTGCATGTTCCTGTAGATGTCCATAACTTGTTCATGTCCATGTATTGCTTGTCAATGTTCATGTTCATGTCTTCTACAACTTGTTGCTTGTCAATGTCCATGTCCATGCTTGTTGCTTGTTCATGCTTCTGCTTGTTGCATGTCAATGTCCATGTCCATGCTTGTTGCTTGTCAATGTCCATGTCCATGTCCATGTCCATGTTTGTTGCTTGTCAATGCCCATGCTTCTGCTTGTTTCTTGTCAATGTTCATGTCCATGTCCATGTCCATGTCTTGCCATTGTTGCTCAAGACAGTCGTTGACGTCTATGTTGTGACAAGGTACCTAAAACGGACTAGGAAATCGCCGGGACACAGCTACCACAACACCTCCTGGCCAAGAGGGCGTGCTCCTGCGCAACCGCTGACTCGTGAGGCCAGTGGTACCCGATAGGGAGGAGGAGGCGGTCTGTCCGACCGTACCCAGGTCCGACAGCTGACGATCGGCCACATCCCTAGGCCAGTGGCACCTCGCCGGTTCTATGCCTAGCTCGACGCCGATGATCTATTGATGCTAGTCATCACCAGACCGTTCCAACCCGTGCTAAGGGAGTGGATCCAGATCCCACTCCCTCGTTGCAAACCGATATCGGCGTGCCACTACTGCGACGAGTGGGTGCAGGTGTGCATGCACGGTGGCGAGATGATGCTAAGCCGGAACTGGCCGGACGTCATGCTGAAGTACGAGCTGGAGGAAGCCGACACCATCGTCTTCAAGCTCACCTCCTACGGCTTCAAGCCTACCATCTTCAATAGCGCCACTTCGATGTCCAGGCTACACGTGCCCTTACCACTGCTAGGTTGAGCATGGTAAGTTTAAACTGGTGCATTTTGATCAGGGGCATGTGTAACACCCCAAAATTTCATCCCTAATTTTTGTGGTGTTTTCCGACACCTGAAAAACTTTTCCTCTTGTCCTAAATTTCTGCCCTAAAATTCAAATGTTTCCAAGACCAAGCCAAATGATTTTGGTAGTGGGAGGAGAACACCTAGATGCAAGTACTAGGAGAGCCTACACCTCTGGGCAAAGTCTTGATCAAACCAAAAATCGTTTGCCTCCTCAAACGATCAATTTCAAATTTGACCAGTACTGTTTTCAAAACTTCTAGTCGCACGAAGTTTCGAATTCGCGAAAACTTTAGTCACCAAAGTTGTAGAGTTTTGAGTTTCGCGTGCAGTGGTAAAAAACCCCATCGCGTTTGGACCCCCGAGTAATCGGGAACGCGACGATGTCATTCTTGTCGCACCCTAGGCGCCGTTTTGGCGTGACCTAAATCCGCTTAACCCTAAACCCAGCCTAAACCTTCCGCTGCAGTGCACACTCGTGCTACACTGTACCCCCAGCAGCCCTTCCTATCCATTCCCGTTCTTATCCCTTGCCATTAAACTTTGGAGCAAAGTTGGTACACCGGTGACCGTCGGTGCTCTCAAGCTCTTCTCCTTCCGTGAAAACAAACCGAGCCCTCTCCACTGCCCTCACACTTCCTTCCCTCTCCTTTCCCTCCCCTGCAAGCCAGAAGACCATGAGGAGCATGGGAGGCTCGAGTTCGTGCTCGAGCCCACCATGGCCGAACCCCCCCGCAAGCTCGTGAGCCACTCCCCTGCTCTCCCCCCCTCCTGGCCCTCCCCTCCGGAGCAGCTCCTCGCGGTGTTCCCATCCCCACCCTCGTTCCATCCCAGAGCTAGCAGAGGAGGGAGATGCGCAAGTGGCCGCCATGGCCATGCTCGGTGCAGCTCGGGCCGCCTCCCGCCCGTGGTCCTTGGCGACCGCGGCCTGCCTCCCCGGGTGCGGCCAAGCACCACCGCCTCGCCCCCGTCCTCTCCTGGCCCCCCGTCGCCTGCAACGCCGGCGCCGGCCGCCTCCCGTGGCCTCCATCGCCATGACCGAAGCTGGCGAGCTCGAGGAGCAGAGCAGCACCGCCGTGGTGGCCCTCCCCTTTCCGCCCGAGCTCCTCCCTAGATGCGGTGGGCCACGGCGAGCCCACCCCCGCCGTCTCCTGCCGCCCTGGCCCCTCCTAGCGGCCGCGGCAACGAGCTCCCCGAGCCGCCCGTGCGCTTCCGTGCGTGCTCGCGAAGGAGGAGGCGTTGACCACGCCCCTGCCTCCGAATCCTCCTCCCGCGGACGCGGTCCTCCGCCACCACTCCGTCCCCGCCGTCTCCCAGCCTCCCCGTGTGTCCAGCAGCAAGCAGCGACCTCCACCCGAGCCTCCCCGTGCGTCCCGTGGCTGAAGAAGAAGAGGAGCAGGAACTGGATCGATCGATCCAGTTTTATTCTTTTTTTTCTGGCAGCAGCCCAGCAGTAGCAGCAGCAATCCAGCCCAGCAACGGCCCAGCCAGGCGCAGCGCAAGCGCGCGCAGCGCGCAGCGGCCCATCCGCGGCCCAGTTCGCGCGGCCGACGGCCCGCGCTGTTTTTTTTTTCGCGAGGCTTTTTCTTTTTCCGGTGAGACAAAATTCAGACGTCATTATCTTTTTAACCGTAGCTCCGATTGAGGCGATTCAAATTCCTAAATTCATGGTTTGAGGAGAGTTATCCAGTGGAGCTGTCCTTTTCCATTTTTGGAATTATTTATTTTGTGGCCTATATTGATGTGTTGTTTGACCCCCCGGGGTTCAGGCGTTCGTCAAGACCCCGACCCCCGACGAGTACGAGACCTCCCGAACCATCTGGAGCCCGTGTTTTCAGGCAAGCTAAACCCTTGCTATGAGCCGTCCCACAATGTTGTTTGTTATTTTCTTGTTACCATGCCGAGTGTTTATATCTGTCTGCGTTCGGTATATATTATGTCGGTCTGTTGTTGTTATGTTCAATATGTTACTTCGAATATTGCCCCTGCCATGTTTTATTCATCATCATGTATGCATTAGAATGACGTGTGAATTAACTGTGCGTCTCGCACTTGCGTGGCTTTGTCGAACCCTCTAAATAAACAACTATAAAACATGCGTTCCTATGATTGTTTGCTTCTTCTTCTTCGCCGAGGTGAGGAGCGGACGAATGTCGTCTTATGATCCTCGGAGTTGGGGGCATTTGCCAAAAGAGTTATTTGCTTCTTGTCCCTCCGTCAAATATGGTTGGCGTAGACCACCCGGACTGCGACGCTTGGGAGCTGACTTTCCATTTGGTTCTTTTTGCCAAGATTGCTGACACCACGTCAGGTTAATCCTTGAGTGGAATGGATGCTTTCTTTCTTATGAATGCTTTTCGGTTCATTGTTTGGAGGCTACATGCCTCACCAACTTTGTAATTAATCTGCGAGGACGCTGGCTGGAGGAACCGCCACAGTCGTCCGAGTGACCCACTGTGTTATCTTTTGTAGTTGATCTGTGAAGGCGCTTGCCAGCGGAAGACCGCTGCCACAGTCTTCCGGTTGACGTTTCTTTTTCCTTGTCAAACGAGAAGGCGCTTGCCAGCGGAAGACCGCTGCCACAGTCATCCGGTTGACGTTTTTTTTTTTGTCAAACGAGAAGGCGCTTGCCAGCGGAAGACCGCTGCCACAGTCATCGGTTGACGTTCTTTTTATTTTGCTAAGTTTGGACATGGATACTACTATTGCTTGATTTATTGTGTTGCTAATATTTTGTCGTGTGATGATATATTATGATATTGTGATTGTTGTGTTGGACTAATCCTCTTGGTTTGGACTTGTGAATGATGGAACTTGATTAAATGAAACACCCCTCCAAACAACGATAGGGTCAGTCCACGGTGCCACTAATCTGAACATCGAACGCACTGCCACTGTCGCTCACATGGGCGGGCCTTGACCTACGTAATCCTACGAGCCTCCTTTGATGCCACCCTTTTGGCAAGTCTAGTCGGTACCATAGTTGGTCGGGGCTAGTCTTGCGAAGGTTCCGGAGCTAGGCGTTGCCATAGTTGGGGACGTGCCGGATTCACTTCTGCATAAGGCATAGAGTTATGTCGGTGGCTATACAGGGAGTGTCTTGGTAGCGTGAACGGTCAGGTGAGTGTATCTTGCTGAGTTCGCCTTAAGGATGATATCCTAAAGTACCGGCTGAGTGTGGTGCACTTAGGTGGGTGGTACTGCAACCTCTCGAGAGTGTCAAATCTGGATGTCTAGCCTCGTTCCAAGGTTATGGAACAACAGTTCAGTGTCGGTCACACTGTGTGTCTTGTCGTGTCAGGAGGTTAAACCTAAGGCTTGTTTGAAAGAAAGTGAACAACCTGATTTCACTAAATGAACAATAAGATGATGCAGGGAATGTTACTTGTGAGGTGAATGGGATGGCGGTGTGATGCGTTGGAAGCCTATAGTTAGGCCAGAGCCAACATCAACCGTGCATGCCCGGGAGATAGCCAGAGTTGGCTGGATTGATAGCCAGAGTTGGCTAGAGGCTTGGAAGCCTGATTGTGTTGACAGGAGTAATTATAAGATTTGGTACCACTGATACACTCGTCTACTCGTCACAGGTAACCTCTTTGTTTGATTGCCGGTATACGATCCAACCCCACCTGGCTTGGACTCTGTACTGGTGATACTCTTGTTGTTTGCTTATGCCATGTTTTGCTTGTGATGCCATGCTACCTTTATGTTATCATATTGGTCTATCTGAGTAGACTCTTGCCATGTTGTAGGATTTTATTTCCAATGTATATCTTGTTGCATGATTGTTGGATTGTTTGTAGTGAGTGGCGATTCTTGCTGAGTGCATATTAATGTACTCACGGGCCTTGTGATTGTGGCCAGGTTTTGTCGAGGATTCATCTTCCACCTTAGTAAGGATTTGAAGCAAGAGCGTGCTAGGATCAGTAGCCCAGCCAGAACCTGTGGAGTGGAGCCGCTCCAAGCCGTAGCCTCTCATATGTCTTCCGCTGCCAGTTAAAACTCTGTATCGTGCCATGCTGGGATTGATATTTTGTCATTCCTTGATGGCCTTGTAAACCATTTGTAGCACTGATGTGCCTGATTGTGTAATGATTTCCATTATGTTACACTGTTGTGACGTGCGGCCAGTTATCTTGGGATGGCGCACGGGACGACTGCCTCTCTGGCAAGATGTGCCAGGGAGGGGTGTCACAGACATGGTATCAGAGCACCAGGCTGGCTGTAGACTACCCTAGCATGGAAAGCTCAACCGTACTATTTGCCGACAAGGAGCCCGATGGATTTGACCCATCTCCGCCTAACCGGCATGGCTATTGTTGGTCAACAGTATGGTGCAGTAGGACTTGTCCCAATCCCCGAGTGAGGCTCGCCAGTTTCTTCCATGAGAAGAAATTGACACTAACCCTTAGAAATGAGACCCAGTCCTAGCTTCCAGACATCCCCACCTTCGCCTTCTACCCTTGGCAACCCAACTCTATTGAAGCAGGATTCCGCTAAGGTATCCCGCGTTCTTACCTCACCCATAGCCCTGAAGCTTGCACTAGTTTAGATGGCACCCACCTTCTATATGGATACCACTGCCGACCATTGCCCCGGCTTCCCCCTTCTTCTTTGGGAGGTCGTCCGTGATGCTCTTGGTGCATCGACCCGTCCTCAGTATGTGGTGTTCAGAAGCGAAGACTCACCTGCCGGGCATGAGTTTCAGGCTGTTGTGAGTATCAAGCCGCATCCCGACCGCAAGAAGAAACCCTATGAGTTTAGTGGCAGGTTAATGCCTACACTTGAGCTAGCTTTCCAGGTAACCGCCTTTGAAAGCCTTGCCCGTCTCAGATGGATGGAACCGGCATTTGTGCGGTGTAGAGCCTACTTCTTTCTCCCAGCTATGCCTCGGTCTGGTCCTCGGATAATCTGGGCCAACACCGAAAATGAAGTCGATTCAGCTATAGTGCACTTGGTCTCCTACCTCGCTGCAATGGAAAGCCTGAACCATTCACTCATGGCCGAGCTCCGAGTCGCCAGGCAAAGTCTTGGCCCTGCACTCCTGCAGCATGCTTCCATGAGGAATCCAATCTCAGCCACACAGGACCAAGCTCAAACCCAGCAAGGAAAACCCCAGATTCCAGACCCTGGTCCATCCCACAAAGGCTCCGTGCCAGATCGACTTCAGTGGGCACTACAGGTACCTGAACAGATGGCACCCATGTTGGTCTTTCTGTTCTTGAGGAAGCCATGGCCCGAGTTCGGCAGCAACCCCAAGAACCAGGTGTTGTCCTTGAAGGCAGGCCGGTGATTCCCCACCCCCGGAAGATGCAGATGTGGACACCACTCTTCGTCTTGGCACCGCTCCACCGACCCCAGAGGCCGTCAAGCGGAATAGAGCCCCTGTTTGTTAGCTGAGTGACGCTGTATGTTGGTAGGTGAGAAGCCGTGAGCTTGTTTGTTTTGTTGTTGTTTTCCTTATGTTGGTTGTAATGCAAGTTTGTTGTCTGTTTCTTGGTTGATGTCGAATCAGCCGAAATAAAACTTGGTGTTCTTATCCCTGGTTGACCACTTGGTTGACACATGAAGGAATATCATGCCTTTCTTTTAGTTAAAGGTTTTGAAGAAACGACAGATCACTTAAAACAGGGACAGTATATGTGAACCCAGACGCATATACCCACCTGTGAGTTAATGCAAACTTTGAATGGGATTATTTTGTAGTATGCAAATTATTTTGTGTGTGTTGCACAAGTTTAACTATTAAGTGGAAGTATTTGATGAGACACTGTAACCACGGTGTCCCGCTCACTTAATGTTGGCTCGTGCATAGGTTTGAAAAACTCTACATGTATCCCCAAGGTTCCTCACCCAATATGAACCTTGTTGACGCATGTTAAGAAAGGGCCCGAGCCCTCCACGAGTCTCCTCACAAGCTTAATGCTTGTTGAGTGTTCTCCTCGCTGGAACACAGAAGGATTTTTGTAGAGTGTTTTCTGTCTATGTTTGCTTGTGCTTGCCTATACGGTATGGTTGAAATGATTATGCCATACTGCTGCAGCCGTTTTGTTTTGGGCCATAAAATGCAGAAATGTTTTATAAAATGATGTTTTGCTACAAGTAGAAATTCTCCTACCCATGCTTGTATCCCTGCCATTTAATCTTGCTGCAAGACACGAACTGTACACGGATGGACAATTCCGAAATTGATGATGCAAGTTCTACTCCAACTAGGACACTGCGACTGCTTCAACGTGAAGAGGTACCCCGAGACGGTTATTTTCCTCGTATCCCGGAGTTCTATAGGGAAAATTTCTTTGCAAAAACAAACTTTGGGAATGGCTCTATCCCACAAAATTTTGGTGTTTGTGATCCCACTCTTGTGGCGCGAACATCGTTGTTTGAAAACAAACCTTGTTTCTTTTCCAAACCTGTATATACATGAAAGGGGCACCTGCCATGTATGTATAGCTTTGCAAAAATAAAACCTTTTGTTGTACGCACATGAAAGGGGCACCTGACGTGTGTGTATAACTTTTCAAAAATAAAACCTTAGGAGAAGGTTATGATTAGCATATCCCTGCCTTTTGTTTATAAAGGTTTTTGAGTTCTTACTCACCCCAGTTGATCTTGTTAGATTATTTGATAATTTGGTTGTAGATCTTGTTTGATCTTGCCCTGTTTGTGCAAAACCTTAGATTTTAAATTCATAAGCATGTGAGTAGATCCTATGTTGATTGTTGGTGTGAGCCCCTGCCATGCCATCTTTTAAATGCATTGAGTATGGTAGAAATATCATATGGTTTTAAATAAAAATCTGTGGAGTGCTAATCTCTTGAGTATTAAAAACCCTAGTATTTTGTAGAAAAAGTTTTTTTTGGGTATAAATGGATCGTTCAAGAATTATCTTGTATAACCTCCTTAATCTCGAGGACGAGATTCCTTTTAAGGGGGGAAGGTCTGTAACACCCCAAAATTTCATCCCTAATTTTGTGGTGTTTTCCGACACCTGAAAAACTTTTCCTCTTGTCCTAAATTTCTGCCCTAAAATTCAAATGTTTCCAAGACCAAGCCAAATGATTTTGGTAGTGGGAGGAGAACACCTAGATGCAAGTACTAGGAGAGCCTACACCTCTGGGCAAAGTCTTGATCAAACCAAAAATCGTTTGCCTCCTCAAACGATCAATTTCAAATTTGACCAGTACTGTTTTCAAAACTTCTAGTCGCACGAAGTTTCGAATTCGCGAAAACTTTAGTCACCAAAGTTGTAGAGTTTTGAGTTTCGCGTGCAGTGGTAAAAACCCCATCGCGTTTGGACCCCCGAGTAATCGGGAACGCGACGATGTCGTTCTTGTCGCACCCTAGGCGCCGTTTTGGCGTGACCTAAATCCGCTTAACCCTAAACCCAGCCTAAACCTTCCGCTGCAGTGCACACTCGTGCTACACTGTACCCCAGCAGCCCTTCCTATCCATCCTCGTTCTTATCCCTTGCCATTAAACTTTGGAGCAAAGTTGGTACACCGGTGACCGTCGGTGCTCTCAAGCTCTTCTCCTTCTGTGAAAACAAACCGAGCCCTCTCCACTGCCCTCACACTTCCTTCCCTCTCCTTTCCCTCCCCTGCAAGCCAGAAGACCATGAGGAGCATGGGAGGCTCGAGTTCGTGCTCGAGCCCACCATGGCCGAACCCCCCCCCCCCGCAAGCTCGTGAGCCACTCCCCTGCTCTCCCCCCCTCCTGGCCCTCCCCTCCGGAGCAGCTCCTCGCGGTGTTCCCATCCCCACCCTCGTTCCATCCCAGAGCTAGCAGAGGAGGGAGATGCGCAAGTGGCCGCCATGGCCATGCTCGGTGCAGCTCGGGCCGCCTCCCGCCCGTGGTCCTTGGCGACCGCGGCCTGCCTCCCCGGGTGCGGCCAAGCACCACCGCCTCGCCCCCGTCCTCTCCTGGCCCCCCGTCGCCTGCAACGCCGGCGCCGGCCGCCTCCCGTGGCCTCCATCGCCATGACCGAAGCTGGCGAGCTCGAGGAGCAGAGCAGCACCGCCGTGGTGGCCCTACCCTTTCCGCCCGAGCTCCTCCCTGGATGCGGTGGGCCACGGCGAGCCCACCCCCGCCGTCTCCTGCCGCCCTGGCCCCTCCTAGCGGCCGCGGCAACGAGCTCCCCGAGCCGCCCGTGCGCTTCCGTGCGTGCTCGCGAAGGAGGAGGCGTTGACCACGCCCTGCCTCCGAATCCTCCTCCCGCGGACGCGGTCCTCCGCCACCACTCCGTCCCCGCCGTCTCCCAGCCTCCCCGTGCGTCCAGCAGCAAGCAGCGACCTCCACCTGAGCCTCCCCGTGCGTCCCGTGGCTGAAGAAGAAGAGGAGCAGGAACTGGATCGATCGATCCAGTTTTATTCTTTTTGTTCAGGCAGCAGCCCAGCAGTAGCAGCAGCAATCCAGCCCAGCAACGGCCCAGCCAGGCGCAGCGCAAGCGCGCGCAGCGCGCGGCGCGCAGCGGCCCATCCGCGGCCCAGTTCGCGCGGCCGACGGCCCGCGCTGTTTTTTTTTCGCGAGGCTTTTTCTTTTTTCCGGTGAGACAAAATTCAAACGTCATTATCTTTTTAACCGTAGCTCCGATTGAGGCGATTCAAATTCCTAAATTCATGGTTTGAGGAGAGTTATCCAGTGGAGCTGTCCTTTTCCATTTTTGGAATTATTTATTTTGTGGCCTATATTGATGTGTTGTTTGACCCCCCCGGGGTTCAGGCGTTCGTCAAGACCCCGACCCCCGACGAGTACGAGACCTCCCCGAACCATCTGGAGCCCGTGTTTTCAGGCAAGCTAAACCCTTGCTATGAGCCGTCCCACAATGTTGTTTGTTATTTTCTTGTTACCATGCCGAGTGTTTATATCTGTCTGCGTTCGGTATATATTATGTCGGTCTGCTGTTGTTATGTTCAATATGTTACTTCGAATATTGCCCCTGCCATGTTTTATTCATCATCATGTATGCATTAGAATGACGTGTGAATTAACTGTGCGCCTCGCACTTGCGTGGCTTTGTCGAACCCTCTAAATAAACAACTATAAAACATGCGTTCCTATGATTGTTTGCTTCTTCTTCTTCGCCGAGGTGAGGAGCGGACGAATGTCGTCTTATGATCCTCGGAGTTGGGGGCATTTGCCAAAAGAGTTATTTGCTTCTTGTCCCTCCGTCAAATATGGTTGGCGTAGACCACCCGGACTGCGACGCTTGGGAGCTGACTTTCCATTTGGTTCTTTTTGCCAAGATTGCTGACACCATGTCAGGTTAATCCTTGAGTGGAATGAATGCTTTCTTTCTTATGAATGCTTTTCGGTTCATTGTTTGGAGGCTACATGCCTCACCAACTTTGTAATTAATCCGCGAGGACGCTGGCTGGAGGAACCGCCACAGTCGTCCGAGTGACCCACTATGTTATCTTTTGTAGTTGATCTGTGAAGGCGCTTGCCAGCGGAAGACCGCTGCCACAGTCTTCCGGTTGACGTTTCTTTTTCCTTGTCAAACGAGAAGGCGCTTGCCAGCGGAAGACCGCTGCCACAGTCATCCGGTTGACGTTTATTTTATTTTGTCAAACGAGAAGGCGCTTGCCAGCGGAAGACCGCTGCCACAGTCATCCGGTTGACGTTCTTTTTATTTTTGCTAAGTTTGGACATGGATACTACTATTGCTTGATTTATTATGTTGCTAATATTTTGTCGTGTGATGATATATTATGATATTGTGATTGTTGTGTTGGACTAATCCTCTTGGTTTGGACTTGTGAATGATGGAACTTGATTAAATGAAACACCCCTCCAAACAAGGATAGGGTCAGTCCACGGTGCCACTAATCTGAACATCGAACGCACTGCCACTGTCGCTCACATGGGCGGGCCTTGACCTACATAATCCTAACAAGCCTCCTTTGATGTCACCCTTTTGGCAAGTCTAGTCGGTACCATAGTTGGTCGGGGCTAGTCTTGCGAAGGTTCCGGAGCTAGGCGTTGCCCATAGTTGGGGACGTGCCGGATTCACTTCTGCATAAGGCATTGAGTTATGTCGGTGGCTATACAGGGAGTGTCTTGGTAGCGTGAACGGTCAGGTGAGTGTATCTTGCTGAGTTCGCCTTAAGGATGATATCCTAAAGTACTGGCTGAGTGTGGTGCACTTAGGTGGGTGGTAACTGCAACCTCTCGAGAGTGTCAAATCTGGATGTCTAGCCTCGTTCCAAGGTTATGGAACAATAGTTCAGTGTCAGTCACACTGTGTGTCCGTGTCGTGTCAGGAGGTTAAACCTAAGGCTTGTTTGAAAGAAAGGTGAACAACCTGATTTCACTAAATGAACAATAAGATGATGCAGGGAATGTTACTTGTGAGGTGAATGGGATGGCGGTGTGATGCGTTGGAAGCCTATAGTTAGGCCAGAGCCAACATCAACCGTGCATGCCCGGGAGATAGCCAGAGTTGGCTGGATTGATAGCCAGAGTTGGCTAGAGGCTTGGAAGCCTGATCGTGTTGACAGGAGTAATTATAAGATTTGGTACCCACTGATACACTCGTCTACTCGTCACAGGTAACCTCTTGTTTGATTGCCGGTATACGATCCAACCCCACCTGGCTTGGACTCTGTACTGGTGATACTCTTGTTGTTTGCTTATGCCATGTTTTGCTTGTGATGCCATGCTACCTTTATGTTATCATATTGGTCTATCTTGAGTAGACTCTTGCCATGTTGTAGATTTTATTTCCAATGTATATCTTGCTGCATGATTGTTGGATTGTTTGTAGTGAGTGGCGAATTCTTGCTGAGTGCATATTAATGTACTCACGGGCCTTGTGATTGTGGCCAGGTTTTGTCGAGGATTCATCTTCCACCTTAGTAAGGGTTTGAAGCAAGAGCGTGCTAGGATCAGTAGCCCAGCCAGAACCTGTGGAGTGGAGCCGCTCCAAGCCGTAGCCTCTCATATGTCTTCCGCTGCCAGTTAAAACTCTGTATCGTGCCATGCTGGGATTGATATTTTGTCATTCCTTGATGGCCTTGTAAACCATTTGTAGCACTGATGTGCCTGATTGTGTAATGATTTCTATTATGTTACACTGTTGTGAGGTGCGGCCAGTTATCTTGGGATGACGCACGGGACGACTGCCTCTCTGGCAAGATGTGCCAGGGAGGGGTGTCACAGCATGTGTTGCCCTTGTAAGATGTTAACACAGGGGCATGAGATGCGCTTGTTTAGTTGTTGATTCAGTGCTTAGTATGCCCAGAACTTGTTGTCATGCATTTTGATCAGGGGCATGTTATGCCCCTGTTAGATGTTAACTGGTGATGGTGTGTTATATCACCACCCGTTGGGAACCCAAAGAGGAAGTTGATGTAGTGCAGCTAATGGAAGTTTTTCCCTCAGTTATGAAAAAACCAGTATGACTTGAAAGGCTTCAACAAGGTGTAAGACCTCCGGACCTCTTAACACATACTCCCTCAGTTCCAAAAAAAAACTGAGCCGCCAAGGAAAAAGAGTACGCAGATCATCCTTATTACAATATATAAATCCATTGAGGTCATCAAGAAGCTACATTAAGATTTACTAATTACAAATGCAACAAAAATAAGACATCCGGACCTCTTAACACATACTCCCTCGGTTCCAAATTACATCGCGGTCTGGGTTTAGTCAAAATCAAACTTTGTAAAGTTTGACCAAGTTATAGGGGAAAAAAATCTGCATTCAATAATATGGATTTTATATTGTAAATGCTGGTATTTTTCTAATAGATTTTGTCAAACCTTATGAAATTTAATTTTGACTATACCAAAAATACAGGGTATATAAGAAAGGAGGGAGCCGGAGTACTTGACTGTTTCTGACAGTACTTTCTCATAGCATTTGGTAACTAGTGCATTACTCTCGTTTTAACAAAGGCTGAACCCAAGATGCCTTTAGATGCTTATTGATGGGTGATGGCCAGAGCCATCTCGTTAATCCTTTTCTGACTCCATATTACTCCAAGCACTCGGCCCTGCGATGGCTGTACAACATAACTTTGTTAGGCTTGCATATTTGCTGGGAAACTATGACGGGAAATTTAACTCCAATAAGTATCATGCATGAAAATGAAATGCTATTAGGTTTAAAAAGCAGTTACAAAATAATAAAACATCCTTGCAAATAATAAAAAATAATAATGAAACGTGACACTAGTTCGGTGAAGGAGATTGTCAAGCTATGGTTGTTGCCTATTTTCGGAAAGTACATCCGTACATGACACAATGTCATGCATCATGTAAAGTAAAACATTTGTAGACAGATTAAAATATCAGATCTGATGAACATACTAACAGCGGTTGTCTATCAACAGAGTGTAACCAACAGAAGGTTATAGTTAAAGAGGAAAATAGGACAATCACACTGAAAATGCAGTATACGAGCCGGTTCGTACGAAAATACTAACACGCAGCAGAAACATTTATCATGAGCTAGTACACAAGCAAGTTCGACTAACGTAGCTGGAACATAAAAAAATCCTATCATCTAGAAATTTACAAGTATAATTTATTCAAATGTTTACATGATCTTTTATACCGTGAATACTGCTGATTATTGAAGAGTTTCATGTTTAGTTTAAATACTGTTCAAAAATTTCAGATAATATGCACATCTGTAGAGCAAATACATAAACATGTTTTATATTAAACAAAGAAATATTGTAAACATATGTAAGTAAGCACAACAAATAGCATTTCTCATGTATACAAGCAAATTTAGACTTATAGGTAACGGGTACAACTAAGATGCTATAAGTATAGGAGTAATTAGAGGGGAACATACTATTTGTCCATAACCAGCGGATTTACAAATAATAAAGTATAAGAATAAAGATTTCCGACGGGTCGATCACAAAGTATCCCATTCTAACTCGTCGTATAAAAAAAGATAGTGCGAGAAATAGTATCCACCAACTGGGATTTTATATCATATTATTAGTATTAAGATACTTGAAAGCATACTGTAAAAAAGAGAGAGAAGATACTTGAAAGCATACCTTGTTTTTGAAGTATTGAGCGTCAACCATACCGGAGGTAACCAGGTCATCCAAATCTCGGGAGACGTGATATTCGTCACAACATTACTTTCCAAATGATAAATTCCCACATCACGTTTTTTGGATTTCGCTTCAAATAATGATTCAATAACGTGATCAGTATAATAAACACAATTTGACATCAACTGGGGATGATCACTCACTGGAAGGCAGAGTGAAGCATTATGCCCGATAAACAGCACATGGTCACCTATTCCTGTCATCTTGCAAACTTTCTTATCGTTGGGATCAAGCTTATACACTATAATTTCAAAAGTACGCTCCGTGTTATGATTTAACCTTCTCGATCTTCTGCTAACTAGGAGCTTATCACCCCATGGGGCGTGAACGATGTAGACTACCATCTTCGGCGGCTTTAGTATCTGATATGCAATCCTTTTATGTATGATAGATGGACCATTTAAGTAGAAGCTGTCAATTGTTCCCTCGGTATTAACAGCGTAGAACCATCCGTCATGATGAATGCAGTCAGTATAATCGTTCTCTGTTGTGATCCAATTCCAACTTTCTCCTCCAACTTTGGCAAATGAGAGCTGCCAATACGGCTGATGGATTAGCATAACAGTGCAATCCCCAGCAGACGGATCAGATGACAAGACAGCTTTGGCATATATCGTTTCACGATATTCATCCAAACGGTAAGTGGCGGCCGGTTCTTGAGGATGTGCAAACTGCATATGGTAATAAGACATCTCATATCTTTCAAGGACCCCATCGCTGCTCAGAATGGGCTTGACATGCTCCATGGTAGTTACTGGTGGGAGGCTCATCTGCTCGCCCGTGATGGGGTTGAGAAGCACCAAATCAGACTTATCGTCGGCAGTGACAAGCCTGCCATGGGATGAGCCGATCAAATATCGCTCGGCCATTGGTGGGTCTGGCAGGGTAATTGTGTATGCTCTTTGCTCTGAGAGGCTGTACATGCCGACAGCGCTTGGGCCGGCGGCCTCAGTGCAATAGAGTAAACAGGGGTCTGGCTGATGCGACAGACCTTGGAGGACGCCTTGTGCCACGCTGTGCAGACAGCGGCAACTCGGAGGTGGTCCGGGCACTGAAGCAATTAAAAAAAACGTGACCAGCAGGGGAGGAACCCTGCGGTATTTTAATTAAGTTTGAGGTGTGCGACGGGGGTCGATCCAGGATCGAACCCGCGCTGACTGGGAGGCGCCACTGAAGCAATTCGAGTATGCTGCGCAGTATATCCGCCGGCAGCTCCGACCAATCTGGAGATGGAGCTTCCATCGTGGAGAATAAACAACGTGGGCGTCTGAACCTGCTGATCAATGGATCGAAGATTAGACAGAGAAGGGCGGCAACTCTGGTCCGGCTTCGTTGTACTTATAGATCCTTTAGCGCCAATTGGATTCAACAAAGAATTGGATGTGTCCAGTTCGATTCGACAAAGAATTAGATGTGTTCAATTCGAGTCGGATCTGGTAAGCAATTGTGGAATTTAAGAAACCCAATCCAGGTTAATGTGATCGATTCCGGACAATACTTCTTTGCTGAATCGGAACCCGCTTCCACCCTGTGACGCGTGAAATTACGGATTTGAATTCGGGAGCTAATAACAAAATCAAGGTTTCAGAGCCATTGCCACTTACCTCCATGGACTATGCCTGCCGCCTCTTGGGACGGCGGCCGCCCTGCGTATGCCTTGCCGAGGCCTGAGTTATCCAGCGGAGCCAACCTAGACGTCGCGGTGGCGGAGCACGGGTGATCCCCGGGCAGCGGTGCTTATTTCTGTTTGAACGCTTCAGCTGGGAAGGCAAAAGGGAACGGGAGGACTAAGCGGGATTTCTCAAGCATCCTACTGGCTCTTATGATATGATTTGTTAGTGATGACTGATGAGTCATGAGTGATGGGATACAGGCATGTAACAGGATTTTACCATGTCCATCACTTTTTTAGAAAAGGGCAGCCTAGCCTCTGCATCGAATTGATGCATGCGGCTTTTATTTCATTTATTTAAAGTCAATTCTTACTACTTTAAGTATGTAACATCGACGCAAGCTCGGTTAATATGGAGTATGTTATGACCTGAGGCATGTTACTAGGGTGGAACAGAGGAGGGCTGGTACCCTCGAGAGTAGCGCTGCACATAACCCAAACCAAAAATCGAACCGACAAAAACTTTTCATGGTGAAACATTGAGGAAAGTAGTGGAAGAAGATAAATTCATTCAACTTATCTTTTGCAACCCCCGTCATCCCCTGTCTCGCCCCTGCGCGGGGAACCCTAGCGCAGCCACCTCCCAGCTATCCCTTCTTCCCTCCTCCTCACTGTTGTCGTCGGGCCGTCAGGCGCAAGCGACAGGGGAACCCTAGCGGCGGCCGATTTCTCCCCGCGCGTGTGGGCTAGTCGTGTGACGTCCAGCTACACACGGCGGTGCTCTTCGACCCGGTTTCGGTCCGGCAAGCTACAGGTGGCCATGGTGGCGGTGGTGTGGCCGGTTGGCGGCAGGGAGCCGCGGTAGTCTGCGTGTAGCCGACAACGTCCTTCCCAGCTTGAATCTTGCCTAGGAGGGCCCCTTCTGGGCTTGGACGCCCCCCAGGCATGGTGGCGGCACCCCCGATGGACGGAGGAGTTGGAGCCTGTGCTGAGGATGGCTGTGTCAGTGGTACCCTTGCCGCAGTGCGGCGGCGGGGCTTTACGGACCCTTTGGGCCCGGCCGGGCCAGTGAGGGTCTGGTTTGCTCTGCGGCTGCATCCGATCGGCTACTGCCTTCCGACAGTGGAGGCAGATCCCTCCCTCGTGCCACTGTGCCGCCGACCCTCGCCGTTTCGTCTATTCGATTCTTCCGGCCTCGCGACTTGGGCCATGGTGAGACGATGGTAATTACTGCAAGATCATGGTGGCGTGCGCTGGTGGGCGACAAGATTGGTGGAGCTATACGGAGCGTCTGGGGATGTGGTTTTTTGGAGGTCGGGAGATGTCGTCTCGGCACTGACCCTGCGGGTGTCACCATCCTTCCTGAAGGGCGTTGGGATACCTCTTTCCCACCGCTCAGCGTACCGGGGGCTATGAATTGTCCGGGCAGCAGCGTCATCGTCGCTCCCTTCTTGGAGGTGTTGTTTGGTACGAGCCGCTTCAGAGTGCTAGGAGTGTGGTGGAAGTTCTCTAGAGGGCGCAGCGGTTGGGAGTCATCTATGTTTTCGTCAAACCGCCGATGTCGGATTTGTTTTCTCTTCTTTGTTTTGTTTTTGTTTTTTTTTGGCGTATTTGTGTTGTTTGCCCCTTGCAGTTGTATCGGTTGTTGTTATAATAATATAGCAGGACGAAAACCTGTTGAGAAAAACTTTTCATGGTTAGCGGTTAGCTTATATTTAGCAAAATTCTAAGCCGAAAGGACATCGGTTTTCAATTTTAGACCGACAGTATCCGGTTAAACCATAAACCGAACAGGTCAGCCCATCACAAAATCCATCGTATTAGGCCCAGCCAAACTTCATCTGCCTCCTTTTAGATAGTCCATATGATGCATACTGTACATAAATGATATCCCGCTGGTTTTAACCTATAGTTCGCTTGTTACAGGTCGTGAGTTCGACTTCTACTTTTGTTTTGGTTGAAATTTCGAGTTAGTCTGTTTCTCACTCGTGCAATTCATGCAGTTCGATAACACAAAAAATATAAATGAAATATATGACCAGGAAAGTTAAGTGGACGTTCATACGTCAACTTTGATTAGTATGGTTATTACTAAAACCGAACTTAAATTGTTATTACTGAAAACGAACCGTATTTACATATAAACATATCTATCTATATTTTTTATAAGACAAAACCCTACTAACATGCATTAAATTAGTCTATCTCTATTTCACAAAAAAAATAGTCTGTCTCTACATGCAGTGCCGGATCTGGGATGAAATTGGTGGGTGCCAAGCTTAAAAACTTCTCTATTATACTTAGCATTTAACAACAATTAGACTAAATACTTGTACTCCCTCCGACCCACTTTAAGTGTCGTAGCAAAGTAATTAAGCTAGCTATAACTCACAACACAACCAGCAACATTTCTTTGGGATCAGAGGGAGTAGAAATTAGCAAGAATTGGTCCAAATATTAGTATCTAAATGAATTTAAACATATTTTAGGGGGTGCCATGGGTGGATACGCCCCTGTCTACATGAAAGGTGTCCATGTCATCCACTATTTGAGCCATTTATTTATCCATGTCATCACCACATCATCCATTATTTGACACATTTATTTATCCATGTTATTTCATATTTATTAATGATATTTATCCATACATGCAAACTATTCACATCATAAATACTTTTAGCCATACAATTTTACACATGGCCAAATTTTAACGGTTAAATATACAAAAAAAATCATGTTAATTAAAATTTAGATCTTTGACTATTGTGGCTAATCAAATTCTCCATATTCTCAATATTTCCTTCCATTTCATGCATCAAATATCATTTCTTTTATACTATAATTTTTTAAAGGTTTCCGCTGCAAAGCGCGGGGTATGAGTATCTTTGTAGTTTAGCGTATAAACAAACCGAATTAACATATTAACCAAATTTGCAGCCTTACTAGAGAGAGAGAGAGAGAGAGAGAGCGCTGTATGATTATATCGAAAACTCCAAAGTGAGGGCGAGCTTGTGTGGTTTTTCCCTCTCCTTTACCGAAGGCGTAAAGGCTATCTATAATAACTAAATAATCATCACCAACCTATATCTTTCAATATGTCATCATGCCACATCAGCAAATCCTCTACCTCAGCAAAAAAAATCCGCTATCTCGTTCCATGAGTCTTAAGAGGAATGTCGATCGATCACGGCAGGGTCTGAGCCGACACAACTGACCAATTGCACGAGAGAAGCAAATAAGGTTCACGGTGCACATACCATAGCTAGATCCGTCGTAGATGCGACAATATCTGGATTGACTGATCCAACTTATTGATTATAATTAATAGAGGTTAGAAATTTGATTTAAAAAGTGCTCAAAGGTGGGCGCGATAATCTCATTGTTCATTCTGATCGTACGGTCACTATTCATCTCGATCTGAACAAATAGAGCCGTCGTCAACCTAACACTAATCATTTTTTCCTCTCGAGAGAATATACAAATTACCACTAGTCGAACCGGAAGAGCCGAAATAGCACTACCGTCAATTGTTCAACACAGGGCAGACTGTCAGGTATTTACGCTATACCGTAAATGCCCTTTACTTCATCTAAGGAAGAAAAAAGAAAAGACCGCCGTTCCCCAATCCCCATCCATGGCGGCGCCGGCGCGCCACATCCAGGTCCCCATGCCCCGCCGCCGCTGCGTCGTGTCCCACTGCCGCTAGCTCCTCCGAATCGCCTCTCCCTGATCGATACGCACAGCGGCCTCCCCAAACCGTGTGGCCTCCGCTGCTCAATCCCACCGGCGGCGCCGCCTCGCGCTGCTTGAATCCATTGATCGGAAGGTCCATCTGCCCTTGGTGTTAGTTCTCCACGATGGAAGCTCCATCTCCAGATTGGTCGGAGCTGCCGGCGGATATACTGCGCAGCATATTCGAGTTGCTTGAGTGCCCGGACCACGTCCGAGCTGCCGCTGTGTGCACGGAGTGGCACAAGGCGTCCTACAAGGTCTGCCGCATCAGCCAGACCCCCTGTTTACTCTACTGCACTGAGGCTGCCGGCCCAAGCGCTGTCGGCATGTACAGCCTCTTGGAGCAAAGAGCATACAAGATTACCCTGCCAGACCCACCAATTGCCGGGCGATTTTTGATCGGCTCATCCCATGGCTGGCTTGTCACTGCCGACGAAAAGTCTGATTTGGTGCTGCTCAACCCCATCACCGGCGAGCAGATGAGACTACCACCGGTAACTACCATGGAGCATATCAAGCCTGTTCTGACCCGCGATGGAGTCCTTGAAGGATATGAGATGTCTTACTACCATATGCAATTTGCACATCCTCCAGAACCAACCTATACTTACCGTTTGGATGAATATCGTGAAACGGTGTATGCCAAAGCTGTCTTGTCGTCTGATCCGTCTGCCGGGGATTGCACAGTTATGCTAATCCATCAGCCATACTGGCAGCTCTCATTTGCCAAAGTTGGAGGAGACAGATGGCATTGGATCGCAACAGAGAACGATTATACTGACTGCATTCATCACGACGGATGGTTCTATGCTGTTAATACTGAGGGAACAATTGACAGCTTCGACTTAAATGGTCCATCTATCATTCATAAAAGGATTGGATATCAGATGCTAAGGCCGTCTGAGATGGTAGTCTACATCGTTCAAACCCCATGGGGTGATAACCTCCTAATTAGTAGAAGATCGAGAAGATTAAATCATAACACACGGGGTACTTTTGAAATTATAGTATATAAGGTTGATCCGGACGATAAGAAACTTATCAAGATGACAGGAATAGGTGACCATGTGCTGTTTATTGGGCATAGTGCTTCCCTCTGCCTTCCAGTCAGTGATCATCCCCAGTTGATGTCCAATTGTGTTTATTATACTGATCATGTTGTCCAATCGCTATTTGAAGCGCGAGCCAATAACCGTGATATGGGAATTTATCATTTGGAAAGTAATGTTGTGACGAATATCGTGTCTCCGGAGCTTTGGCTGACCTGGTTACCTCCGGTTTGGTTGACGCCCAATACTTCGAAAACAAGGTATGCTTTCAAGTATCTTCTCCTCTCTTTTTTGACAGTATACTTTCAAGCATCTTAATAATATGATAAAATCCCAGTTTGTTGACACCGTATTTTTTACTACGTTGTTTTATACAACTACAGAAAGCACGAGTTAGAATGGATACTTTTGATCCGAACCATCGAAAATCTTTATTCTTAACACGTTCTAATTGTAAATCTGCTGGATATGGACAACATTTAAATAAATTATAATTGTAAATATCTAGATGAAAGATTTTTTTTATTCCAACTACGTTAGTCGAACTTGTTATGCATGTGTACTACATCATCATAAATGTTTCTGATGTGTGTTAGTATTTTCGTTTGAACTTGCTCTCTTCTTGCGTTTTCAGTGTGATTGTACTTCCGCATCTTACCTTCTGTTGGTTACACTGTTTTGATAGACAACCGCTGTTATTATGAACATCGATCTGGTTTTTCAATCTGTATACAAAGAGTAAATTGCAAAAACCCACCACAATAGGGAAAATGTCTGACAAAGACCCTGCAAAATGCAACAAGAGTGGTGGTTTTTAATTGAAGCATTGATAAAGTTTCCCCAATTATTTTAGTTTTTTGTAATTATCTCGTATAAAATGTTTTACTTTACATGATGCATAACAGTGTGTCAAGTACGGATGTACCTTCCGAAATAGGCAACAACCATAGCCTGACAGTCTCCTTCACCAAACTAATGTCACGTTTCATTGTTATTTTATTTGCGAGGATGTTTTATTATTTTGTAAACCTAATAGCATTTCAGTTTCATGCATGATATTCTTATTGGAGTTAAATTCCCTGTCATAGTTTCCCAGCAAATATGCAAGCCTAACATTTATGTTGTACAGCCATCGGAGGGCCGGGTGCTTGGAATAATGGAGTCAGAAAGGATTAACATCAGTCTGGCCATCAATAAGCATCTAAAGGCATTTTGGGTTCAGCTTTGGTTAAAATGAGAGTAATGCACTAGTTACCAAATGCTATGAGAAGGCACTGTCAAAAACAGTCAAGTACTCCCTCCTTTCTAAATTACCCTGTAATTTTGGGTATAGTCAAAGTTAAACTTTATAAAGTTTGGCCAAATATAATAGAAAAACATCAGCATTTGCAGTATAAAATCCATATTGTTGGATGTTGGTTTTTCCCCTATAACTTGGTCAAACTTTACAAAGTTTGATTTTTACTAAACCCACACTGCAGGGTAGTTTGGAACGGAGGTCCGGATGTCTTATTTTTGTTGCATTCATAATTAATAAATCTTGCTGAACAATTGTTTGCTTCTTGATGACCTCAATTGTAACACGGTTGATCTGCATACTCCTTTTTCTTCATGGTTCAGTTTTTTTCTTTTGGAACATGTTCAGTACTGTCCTATTTGAAAAAAAATTGAGACTTTCTCTCGTTTATCCATTGCTGTTTGGGATCTGCATTGCTCATAAAGATCCCGTGAAGGTGTCTGCAATATTATAAAGTGTACAAAAAGAATTCCGCATGCCACAGTTTTTTCAGATGGAGAGCTACATCCTGAATCTCAACCCAATACGGTCATGCATCAGCAGTGTGAGATTATCTCAATCAATGGACCCGAAAGCTATATATCTGAACTACATTTTGAGAAAACAAAGCCGGCTCATACACACTAGATCCATGGTGCGCACTTTGGGGCCCGGTTGTGAGGCAGATTATTGTTCACTGACACGGTCAAGGTGCACATCGATAAGAAAGCACCATCATAAAGTAAATAAATAAATAACGATCATAGACTCGAGTAACCGTGAAACAAACTACCTATTAGATGCAACTGTATAATCATTGTTCACTTTCTATCGAGCCCAAGTTAACTTTTGTAGAACTTGTAGCGGCGACGGTGGTGGTCAATATCAGTCGGGGTGTGACCTTACTGCTCACCCAGATGCTAGGCCAAGCTCTTTTTAATAAGACTATAACAATACTGAGGTCCGACTATACTATGTTTCGTCTATCTTCACGGTCATATCCATGAAGAGATCTTCAGACTATACTATGTTTCGTTATGCTTCGGTGACAACTTTTAGAGTCGCGCAGTGCGTTGTCTCTCCTTATAATGTTGTTATCTGCCGTACTTTTTAAAAAACAATCAGTTCTGCTTTTGCTTTACTAAGCCTAGATAGTCCTCCTTAATTTGATTTGACCGTAGCATTACATCAACATAAAACTATATCATTTTCAGGATGCATTGTTCTGGCACCACAACAATGATGTGCAGAGGAAGCAAGCAACGATATAATTGATATTTATGCAGCATCCAGGAATGTCTATCTGACAGAAACAAACCGTGGTAACAAGGAACGACAGCACAATTATGTCCAAGGGCAGCAATTGCAGTTCACCGCAGTTTAAGCACATGTTTTTTACAAAAAGTTCTGGCCACCGCAACATATGTGATAGGATAAACCACAGCCATTTTAGTGAACTCCAGGGATGATGGCAGGAAAACCCGAAAACAACACCGAGCACATTGGTGGCATCATTCGGGTCCCTTCGACAGTCTAGCTCGATTTCTCTCGAAACAAACAATTCCCGACTAATGTAGACATATACACAGCGACGGGAGAAATATCCTTCACAAGAACGGCGGCATCCTCTGGGGAGGCACAGGCTGGTAGATATTATCCGGGTGGCTCTGCAGTATCCGCTCTCCAGCAGCAGGTCTTCGAGTAAAACTTCCGTGCGTATGGTTCGGGATTGGATTGAACGTGCTCCACCAGTGAGGTTCGCTGTCAACAGGGACCCAGGGAAACGGTGCAAAGCCCTCCCGACCCCACCCGTACGGTCGATCAACAGGTCTAGTGACACCTTCACCATCAGAGGAAAGGTTCCTGTTCACAGCTGCAGATGGGGCAAATCCATGGGGCACTCCGATCTCAGCTGAGGATGCCGCTGCTGCAATGAAAGACGTGATTGCCAAAGCCCTTGGCCTGACCCTCCGAGTTGTAGGAGGAAAAGGGCTGCTCTGCATTGAGGAGTGCATCGACTGTTGATACATATGGCCCCTTGCACCATGACCGTGGCCTCTAGTTTCGGCCATAACAGCTGGTACTGACCCTAGTGGCGGTGCCACCAGATTGCTTCCGTTGCGAGGTGTGGGCCTGCAGTGTTTGAACAAGTTAACTTTGTAAGAGCTAACTAGCTAAATTTACTTAGCTTTCCATACAGCCTATATAAACCATTGAGCAGACAAAAAAAATCAGGTTCAACAAAGATTTTGATCATCGCACGCTATTAGACATAACCTATGTGATGAAGCATCTGTACTTTCGATGTTCTGAAGTGGGGTCTATCTAGAGAGTAGAGTTAAATGGTATTTTCATGAATTGGGCATACCTGTGGACTAGGGGATGGTGATGTACATATGGTCTCGATCGTTGTTGGCTGCTAGTTTCATATCTGGGTAGTCCGATACCAAATGGAGCTACGGAATGATCCGGGATTCCTGATACAGGAAGATTACTCAAATATCTGTGCTCGTTATCAAGATTTCTTGACTCAGTTGCATGGAAACCTTGGGCATTGCTCAAATCAGGAATTGCGTGGCCTTCTGCGCCAGTTGGATGGCGATGAAATGAAGGGCCTTCAGCACCCGAATTTGAGCTAGAAGGCACATGCATGGGATGGAGAAAACCACGCAGTGAAAGATATGGGCAAACAAGTGAACTGCTTGCAGCACTTGAATGATCTCCGGCTGTATGATCTACATAACAGGAAAAAATCAATAAATAACAGGAAAAAATCAATAAATAAGATTAAAATTTAGGGAGTTTAAAGACTGGGTCCACATGCTTACAAGTTGTTGGCTCCACTTCACCCTCCCTGCAAAAAACACTGGCTAAATTTAGAACGTGAAGATTTGAAATATAAAATTCTTTGAAGAACCTGAGGAGGTGTACAGTACCGAGTACCAACACAGGGTAAACAAGCTAAGTTTTCTAACATGGAAACTTAGATATTAAGAACTGGCTGCCGCCCACAAACCAACGAAAGGGAAATGCACAACATGGACAAGACAGACTACAAATAAGAATCTAATTGTTCGTTATGAAATTGTGCTCGGCAAAAACTGCAAGCATTATCCCAAATCATGCATGACAAAAACTGGTGGTGTCATAGCAGGAACAATAAAATTGCTTCCCTCAAGGTAGTAGGTTGTGGAAAGATAGGTTCCATTCAACTTGTGATTTTAGCCTTCAATTTAACGTTTAGACGCACATAACTTAAGAAAAAATAACCAGGAAAGAAGCATCTCAGACTGTCTGAAAAAACAATACCAACATATTCATCGATGTGACATAAGATCACAGCATATTCTCTTATGAAAATTAGTTAGCACATATTTCTCTTCTTGCTTGTAGATCAGTAACCACATGTTTCAAAAACCATATATAATAAGATGTGATGAGACATCCTTACTCAAATACGGATGATAGTTGTGTGAATCCATTAAAGGGGCACCACTGGAATCCAAATGGCTGCAAATAATACAGCAGAACAATAAATAAAATGAAACATGCGAAATGATGTCAGCCAATGGTGGCATGCCAAAACTTAAACAGCCTTCTATAACAGCAAAATGAATGTGATCTGATTAACACACAGAAACTGTAAGACGCACGACTCATATGAAACCTCGTCGCGTGAATATGCTATACAAAATAAATGTCACTATTAAATAAGAAACTTGAACAGCAAAACACAAGTCAATATTATTTTGATCCCTACGCGTGTATGTACCATCAAAAGAGCACTTACAAGATCTGATGTGATGTCATAGGTTTCACCAGTCACCCAGCCACCTATATCAATATCAGGAGATGGACGATGTCCACTTGCATAAAGCCAGCGACCTTTCTCTATCTTCCGGCAATTAGGGCATTGCATTGCTCCTTTCGCATTGAATGCTGATCCAATGCAATCTAGCAGAAAAAGGAGTTGTTTAGTTCAACAACTGTGTAGCATGCCGGTGTGTATTTTCACACATGGATACAGATGCACACAGACTTGTCAGCACTAAACGCCCACAGTACAAGTTAAGTACTACTCCCTCTGTTTCGAACTATAAGAGGTTTTAGCTTTTTTTACCGCATTTATCTAGACGCATTTCAGTGTGTCTGTTCACTCATTTTAGTCCATATGTACTCCACACTGAAATATCCAAAACACCTTATAATTTGGAACGGAGATAGTATAGAATAGCAACACAAAAGTGGACAAATTTTAAAGTGGTAGCCCCAAAATTTAAATCAGATGAGAAACATAAGCTGAAGATGGGGTAATTCAAGCTAGTCTTTTCATGGTATATAAGGTAAATTTATTCACTAGCACAACTACATGATTTGTAGACTTGTAGCTCAAAATTGTAGTTTTTGAAGATGTTCAATCCATTCCAGAATAATGTGCCACACCATGCATGCATATTTATCTGGCAGATTACATGATCGGTCACAGGACTTGAAAACAAAATGTCTAATTTGCTTCCTAAACTTTAAGTGCGTAAAGTTATTTAATTCCCTCATTTCACTATATTGTATCATTGTCCAAATAGTCTTTCTGGTAGAATTTACTATGTATGGTAAGTTACATTATTCGTGCATTTTCTATCATAGAGCATGCACCTCTGTCATGCTAAGATTAATGCATCGTACCTTGGGAGTTTAGTTCCTGAAAGCAGACAACATGCACATTTTATAATTAAAAATATTTAGCTGACGAAGAAACGGTCAAATAACACACCAGGCAGCGACAAAACTCTAAGGATCACTCGTGATTTAGGCAACCGCCACAACACTTAGCTGCTTTTCAGCGAACAAGATGGATAAATGATGATAACCGAAGCACCGCGTTCAACCGGTGAACAGAGATCAGGGATTATTAAATACCATTACAATGCATAGAAGGCATAGAACAAACTGAAGCCACAATAAGCTGCTCAAAGAATGCCACGACGTCTCGTATTGCTTCTAAAAATCACGCCTTTCGAAGGAAAAGCCGCTAACTATCCTTGGGCGCAACACACCTTGAATTCAAATCATCGTTAAATCACATGCTTGAAATAACCCTTGCTCACGCAGGCCTCATAGCTCCAACAGGCGCACGCCAACTCAACATAATTGCGAGTATTTTGACATGCAATTCCACTCCATCACCATCCATCCACACCCGCAAACTCTTCCTGATTATCCTAAAAAAAAAACTCTTCCTGACTCAATTCAACCACGCCGATCGCCCCTTGTACAATTCATAACTTAAAATTAACCACCTAAGCTTCTCCGCGACATCAAATTACGGTAGCTAAGCCTCGTCCATCCGTCGTACACAGATCCAGTTCAAAAAAACATAGGCTAGCTAGCTAACAGAGAAGGTCGAGGTTTGCTTTTTCTTCTTAAAATTAAAAAGAAAAGAAAGCAAGAAGGTCGGGGCAAGGTAATCGGACCTAGGTGGAACTCGTGGCCGCATTGCAGCTTGGCGACGGACCTGCACCCGGCGCGTCCCGCCACCGGATCCAGGCAGATGGAGCACGCCGCGTCCGCAGCCTGATCGGGCGGCGGCGACCTCTCCAGATCCATCGCCTCCTCCTCCCCCTGCCTCTCTCGCGGTCGCGCTCGTGGGGGGCGGCAGCTCGCACGGGAGAGGAGAGGCAGAAAGGGGGAGGTGTTGTGCTGTCCGTAGAGAGAGAAAACGAGGAGGGTGTGTCCGAACGAACGAACGGAATGGGGTGGGTTGGAATTTGCTGACTGAAATGATAACGAAAACAAAAGGATGGATAACAATGTGCGGTTGCGCTGGAAGAACTTTTGTAAATTTTGCATTTTTATTCGTATGTTGTTCGTGCGCGTAGGGTGATTGTGAGTAAATTACATAAATCTACCATAATTGTAGGCCAAACTATAGGATAGTACCTTTTTTGATGATTTTTTCTAAAATCTACCGATTCTGGAGATAGGGAAGGGAGGACAAAGAAGTGAGGGGAAAATATGGGGGGAGGTGGGCCCCACGTTCATGTCAGCTTTTTGTTCCACGTGTGCTGCCTACTCAGCACTTACAAATGGCCCCATGTCCACGTCAGCTCTTTATCCACGTGTGCTGCCTATTCAGCGCTTACAGATGGCCCCCACCAGCCAGTGCTGCTGTCAACATTCGTTCAAACGGAATTTGCGCGATTTGAACGCCATGACTCAGAATTTGTAGATTTTAAAAAAAATCACCAAAAGAGGTAGTGACCTGTGATTTGGCCGACAATTGTGGTAGATTTATGTAATTTACTGGCTGGTTGTAGAATACGCATGATTTTGTAATCATCCATCTATGGTCCTTTGTACTTGTCTACCTGACCGCCTTGGTCATCGTACAAAAAAGACGCGATTTAGAATACGAATTAGTGGCCCAACGACAATCACTGGGTGTGAGGATGTATTCGATCACATGGCGGGCTGTGTGCCCCATCTATCGGGAAACATGAGCGGAGTGCACATCTATATCTAGTGATACAATAACTTATATGTTACTGCTTCTCAAAATTCAAAATTTTAAATTTCAAAAATTCTAAAATAAATTTATGGGTGTTCTATAAGTTGGCGTTCACGATTCCTAAAATTTGCAAAAACAAATTGGAATTTGTCCTTTTTTCTGTGTGTATTTTGAATATGGTTATGAAAATTATAGGGAATGTAAACACACATCTTGTGAACATCCACCATTTTTTCGGATTTTTTCAGTGCTTGTAAATTTGAATTTTGAAAATTGGTATCATGATATCATTTAAGATATGGGATCACTGGATATTTCCCCGACATGAGCGGTAAGTGAAAGCCAACCAACATGCAGTAGTTTTTTTTAGTCTGTGCGATCTGAAATCACCATATTCTCAAATCCATAACCTTGGAGCTGGTCTGTTGGCCCCGTAGCTTTGTCCGGAGCTGGTCCAATGCCGACGGAGCTCGTCGTCGTTTCACCACCATGTTCGCTGCAAGCTCGTCACGTTCTGATCTTCGTCGTCGGGGCCCCTCTATTGTGGGCATCCCCTGCTCGGACTATGGGCGCGTGGTGAAGCAGTAAACCTACGATACGTCGTACCACGACGGTTGGGTGTTCTACAATTGTGTGAAGCATGGGGTGGGTTCTCAAACGAAAAATGGTTAGCTTCTTTGACGAAATTTGAGGTATTAGTTTGAACTTTGTCACTGTCATATCAAAGTTTCATTTTTATACTTAATTTTGTCTTCAATTTCACAACATGGTTGCAATTTTATACACTGGGGGATCGAATATGTAGGCTACTTGTTTGAGAACAACTACATTAGAGGGGATGCTGCTGGAGATGCACTGGGATGGGAAGAGGACGGAAGAAAATAACTGAAACTTAGGAAAGAAAAAGTTGCTGCAATATCACCTTGACAGAACTTAGTTGGAGATGCTCAAAGAAAAAGTCGCTCTTCTAAAGATTTTAGTTACTTTTGGAGGTGTGTTAGATTTTATGTTTATTCTAAAGAACTGAAATGGTAGACTGTAAGGGATGAAGTGGTAGATTGTAAGGGATGAAGTGATATGGTCATGTTGTTGCTGGTTGTTATCTAGTGCAAGAAACGTTGAAGTGGGTATGATCTATGTTTGAAGTTTGCAGTTGTGAACCTTGAGTTGTTTCGAGTGAAAAATTATTGTAAAATTGTGAAACTTGGGGTGTTTGTACTTTGCTGATCACATTCCTGGCAACTTTAGAAGATCAAGTGATGGACACATTGTTTATCATTTGAAGATTCCATTTCTGCCGTTTTAAGATGCTAACATTCACACAAATGTAGCTAGAAGTGGTAGATGCTAAGATGCACACACAACATGGTAAGGGGCTAAGATTCACACGAACCTGCACATGTGTAAAAAACCTGGACATAGCTAGAAACTGCAGACTTATGTAAGCCTAGATCATTCAACCAAATGCAGCTAAATCTGGCATTTCCATATCAGTTTTGCAAACAATGCCTACAACATGAATGTTTTAGTGCTATCGAGAAACAATATTTGTATTTTATGGTTTATGAACGTGATCGATAACCATCGTGTCATCAAATATTAGATATACATCATGTCATGGACTGTTGCACGCCAGTGCCATAGGGGATGGCATAAGTAAAGGTGTGGGAACAACATGTGCAGTCGGCGGCATCCGCAGACGGGATTGAGCACAGGCGCTAAGACGCGATGTACCTAGTTTCGGGGCCCTCATCGAGGTAACACCCCTACTCCTGCATGATATCTCTAATATCGGTGGAAACAGTACAGGGTTGCTCCTTGAGCTGTTCGCAAGGCTCTCCATGCTCTCTCTGGTGTTGCTCTAGGGTTTCTCTCTTAAGAAGTAGAAGTTACCCTTTGCTTGGGCGTCCAGCCTGCCTTATATAGAGGCTGGCTGGCTGGCTTACAGGTGGGGCTGGCTGAGAGAAATCAGACGACTGAGGTAGGCTATAGTGTAATTCCTTCACGACATCAGCCACAGTGCCGTGACGTGCGTCCTTGGCACCACTGTGCGCGACGAGGGCAGCCGGATAGTCCGTGCACGGCCGCCTGCCTCCATCCCATCAGCGTAGTTGACCTTGCTTGTGGAGTTGTGATAACCCGAATTTTTCTAGTTATTGTTTAATTTGGGTAAATTATATTTAGCTCCTTTTTATTTTGTTTTGCTAAGCTATAACATTTTTGATTGAGTGCATGCTAAATAGCTAATATGCATCGAGCTGATTAGTTCGTACATGTACTAGTGTAGCTTTGTATCTTACATGCATGCGTACGTGAGGAACTAATTGAATAGAGAGAGTTGTGTTGGACAAGGAAGAGCGGAAGTCGGCAGATATTTCCCAGGTGGGCCCTACGTGGGCCATGCCACAGGCTTTGTTGGCAGCGCCCTAGTGGCTGAATGAAGCTGGGCTCTGGCGTGGACTCCATGCGTGCTGCCATGTTGACTTCCAGGACGTCGGCAAAGATCTTTTCTCTTCAGCTAGAAGGTTCAAGCGGCAGACGGCAACATCAGATATTTTAGCCCGGCGCTGGCGATTGACTCCTACAAATTGAAGCTTATGCTGCTGCCTCTGCCTACGCTCATCGAGAGAGTGAGGATCCAGAGAAGATTGAAACGCTTAGAATAGTGCCACCAGAGAGTGTGAGAAAGAGATTAGAGAGTTAGCGTCGGCGGCGGAGTAAGCCGGCTCGGCTGGCGTGCGGTCGGCGTCGGCGAGCGGAGCGCCGCCGGTGATATTCTTGGAGGCTACGGTGGCGTGCGAGTTCGTGTGCCGATCCTAACTATTTGCTGGAGCGTTCTTCAATGTGTGATTTTATGGCTACGAGATGCCGAGGAGCAGCCGAGTCGTACCTGGAGAATATCTACATGTATTCGAAGGCATGGCTGTCGCCTGGACTATTGCAGGCGTGGTGGATCGATTGGAGTATTTTTTTGGCATGGAATATGATCCTGCGACGTGAGGCAAGTGGATGCTTTACTACTCTGTTGATTCCTGCAAGCATTTACTTTGCTAGCCCTTTGACTTCTGCTGGTAGTAGCTTTGCTACTTCTAGTCTCTGTAATTGTTATTAATTTATTAAATCGTTGTGGTGCTTGTACTTCTACATGCACCGATCTTGTTGATCTCCTTGTTGATCATTGTGGTACCGGAGAGAGATGAGCTTCTCTCTCTGTCTTGATGAAATCCGAATACTCCGCAGGAGCTCATGAGGAGTCTGAGAATATCCTGTTGAGTATATCTGTTTGAACGCATTCTAGTGATTGTGTCATATCCTGATCTCTTGTCGTATTGGTGTCACGACGCAAACATATTGTACCGGTCGCAGTTCTGGAATGGGACGGTCTGAGTTCTCCGCGAGGGGCGGCCCTTGTTCGGGAAAGTGTCGGTGATGGATCCGTAGGAGCGATCGACATGAGTAGGTCAAGGTGTCCGGTGTCTGAGCGGGCAAAAGAGCTCTGCTCGATTGGCGCCCGGTGTGGTGCTGGTCGAGGCTGTTGATGTCGGAGTACCCCTCTTAAGAGTGTAAAAGCGTGAATATTCACCCCTGTGAGTCCCGGGTAGGGAACCTTGCTGTCATGTGTGATGCCGATACATTTTCCTTAATATTCCATAAATCCAGATCCTCATATTTTGTTCATCTCATTTAAATTCTGATCCGTTGATATTTGACTATTTTCTTTAAATATAGTTAATTTGTATTACTGTATTTAATCATGTTTTGTTCTTCCGTTGCATAGTAAAGTACGTGCTTGCTGAGTACGACTTGTTTGTACTCACCCTTGCTCCTCTCTGTTTTTAGTTGCAGTATCAAAGTGCGCAGCGGAAGCCGTCGTCGTCTGAGGAGTAGGCTGGACCAGTTGGGTGGGAACGAGTAGAGAATCTATTAATTCCTGTAAATGTAAACAAACTTGTAAAGTGAGTAGAATGAGCTGCTTCAGATCCACTGTGCTGATTTATCCTGCTTCTCTACGCCTTGCGCGTGTATAGACTTCCGGGTCAATAGGCGCGCGGCGGCTGTCATTCTACCGGGCCGGGTCCCGGGGCGTGACAGGAGTCACATCGGAGTACTTGGCGGAGTAGGGGACGTCAGGCTAGGGCTCGCCTTTAGCCCATGCCTGCACATTGCGGACGGCCAGCCGGTCAGGCGCCACCGTCTGCTCCCGTCCCGTCGGACATAGTTGACGCTGGTCATGGCGTCCCATCGAAATGGTGAGAGTCGTGGATGACGTCGGCCTTGTGGTCCATGATACGTCTCAAACGTATCTATAATTTTTTATGTTCCATGCTTGTTTTATACCAATTGCTACATGTTTTGCATCTACTTTATATCACTTTTATACATTTTTTGGGACTAACCTATTAACAAGATGCCGAAGTGCCAGTTCCTGTTTTCTGCTGTTTTTGTATTCCAGAAAAGCTAGTCTGGAAATATTCTCGAAATTGGACGAAACTACACGGGGGTGCCTATTTTTCCAGAACACGCCTGACGGAGCGAATGAGCAGCAGAGGAGGGCCACCAGGAGGCCACACGCCACCAGGGCGCGGGCCACCAGGAGGCCACACGCCACCAGGGCGCGGGCCCCCCTTCTGCCGCGCCCTGGGGTGGTGTGGGCCCCTCGGGGGTCCGCAGCCGCCGCCCTTTCGCCTACTTATTCCCCCCGACGCGAAAACACTAAGTATCTGAGCAAATATCCACGAAAAGTTCCAGAGACGCCGCCGTCGTCAACCCTAGCTCGGGAGGGTTCAGAACCTCTTCCCGGCAACCTGCCGGAGAGGGGAATCGTCACCGGAGGCTTCTACATCGCCATGCCTGCCTCCGGAGTGATGCGTGAGTAGTTCATCCTTGGACTACGGGTCCATAGCAGTAGCTAGATGGTTGTCTCTCCACTTTGTGCCATCATGTTTAGATCTTGTGAGCTGCCCTACATGATCAAGATCATATTATTGTAATGCTACATGTTGTGTTTGCTGGGATCCGATGAATATTGAATATTATGTCAAGTTGATTATCAATCTATCTTATATGTTATTTAAGATCTTGCATGCTTTCCGTTACTCGTAGATGCTTTGGCCAAGTAGATGCTTGTAACTCCAATAGAGAGTATTTATGCTAGATAGTGGGTTCATGTCTCCGTTTAACCTGGGACAGTGACAGAAAGTTCTAAGGTTGTGGATGTGCTGTTGCCACTAGAGATAACCTAACGATGCTATGTCCACGGACATATGTGTTTGTTTACATTACGCAGTTTACTTAATGCAATTATCCGTTGCTTGCAACTTAATACCAACGGGGGACTCGGATGACAACCCGGCGGTGGATTATTAGTCATAGATGCTGTTGGATAACGATCTATGTATTATGTCGTAATGCCCAATTAAATATCATAGTAGTCAACATGTCATGTATATGCATTGTCATGCGCTCACTATTCGTCAATTGCCCAGCTGTAATTTGTTTACCCAACATGTTAGTTATCTTTTATGGAGAGACACCACTAGTGAACTGTGGACCCCGGTCCATTCTTTTACACTGATTAAACAATCACAAACTGCAAACTGTTCCTTTTTCATTCTCTGCAATTTAATACTCATTTTCCACACCATACGTTTAATCCTTTGTTTTCAGCAAGCCAGTGAGATTGACAACTTCACTGTTTCGTTGGGGCAAAGTAGTTTGATTGTGTTGTGTGCAGATTCCACGTCAACAGTCCAGACTCCCTGCGACAGCTATTTTTCTGGCGCCGTTGACAACCTTCTGAAGAGTTGCTGCTCCTACTGGTTCGATAAGCTTGGTTTCTTTCTGAGGGAAAACTTGCTGCTGACTACATCATACCTTCCTCTTGGGGTCTCCCAGCGAACGTGTGTTTCACGTCATCAGTCCACCTTTTGCCCATGCCGTCGTGTTGAGCACGACTGGCTAGGCGGAGCCGGAGCAGCTCGGATCGGCTAGAAGGTAGCAGCTGGGGGCCGGGTAGGCGCCAGCAAACGGCTCAGGGTGACGGTCGAGTGCAGATCTTGGCTGCAGCGGTGGATCTTCTGTGGGTTTTTGCCACCGGGGGTTTTCCCCATGACACATGATCTAAAAAAATGTTGAACAATCATCAGCTTATCTTTACAGATTTCTATGAGACCCTCTCCTTATCCCTATTTTCCCACAAAAGATTGGTTGTCTCTAGTTCGATTGACATTTGATGGATGGAAGAATTATACTATTAAACGTTAACTTTGCCGGTTTTCTATTTTGTTAACAAAGGTCTAACAGATATAAAATTGGTTGCCTAGACTATAATAAAGCCCCTTCACAATATCGCAAATTAATCCGTAAAATATTGTTGACCATCTCTTAAACAATCTCAAACAAACATAATGCATTCAAGAAGTATGCCACTGAACTAGACTGAACTCGCAAGAGAAACATTTGGTTTGACATGATTGGTTATATTTTATTGATCGGATGCCATGCACAATTATTTAGTTAGACAATAATCAGATAAAGTCTCACCATAAGAGCGAAGTTATTTGGAATACTCAATTATTCAGTTAGTCAATAATTAGGAGAAAGTCTCACCATAAAGCAAAGTTGTTTGAAATACTATAAATCAAACTATACTAAGTGTTTAAGTGTATGATATACTGTAAATAACAAGACTTATTTATATGATTCGTTTGCCCGAGCCAAATCAAGTTGCAAAAATAAAAGGTTGCACCAGGATAAAAACACGGCCAAGGAACGGACCTAACAAAACACACACACACTGAAATTCAGACATGAAGAAACGAAACAATTGGAGGCCCCGGGCGGCTAGAAGCTCCGGTTGTTCATCCGGCTGCGGACCCGCCGTATGAACATGTCGGCGGCGTGGTCGATCTCCTCCTCGACGTTGAACTCCACCCCGTCCCCTTCCCTGCGCCTCCTGATGACGTCCATCACCGACGACTCGTCGACAACCAGCCGATCCTCCTCCACGGTCTCGCCGCCACCACTGCGCTCCTCCTCCTGGAGGTCGTCGTCGTCGTGGTCGAACAGCGAGTGCGTCCAGTCCGGGTAGCCGCCGTCACCGTCGTCGCCGACGATTTCTTGGAGCAGCTCGGAGAGGCCGGCGGCATCGACGCCATGCGGCGGCACCTGGTCATCCTCCACCGCCGCCGCCGTCGACGGGGCGAGGGCCTCGCGGTGGTTGCCCACCGCGTCTCTCTGGCGGCCAGACATGAGGGCGCGGAGGTGGCGCGACGCCGAGCCGACCATCGCCGTCCTACGGCGGAGCGAGGCGAGGAAGAGGAGCCGCGCCCTCAGGATGCTAGCCTTGCCCCTCAGACCTCGTAGCGCCTTCCTCAACAACTCGGCAGCCTTGCTGATCTTCGCCTTCGCTTTCATCTTCAGTCTTCTTAGTTGGCTAGCTAGTTTTCAAGAGAGAGAATGCAGAAATGCAAACGAGAGAGAATTAAGTTGTTACTTCTAATTAACAAGCGCGTGGTAATGATCGGCGATTGTGAAGAGTTCATGGATAGGAGAGTGGGACATGTGGGCCTTGTCCTAGAAGCTCAATTATTTATAGGTGCAGCTAGCCAACTCAAAGCAACAAGGAAGATCAAAAGAATCAAAAAGTACTAAGAAACTTGGGAGCTCGACAAAGCAAAAGGCACCATGCCATAGAAAGAGAAGCACTGTCCAACCAAACTTCTAAAATCCAAAAAGTTATTCGTCGTGAAGAAAACTCCTGTACGAAAAGCTAGCTAGCAACGTACTGTACTTCAGAATGCATTGTATCCTTTGGGCACACCAATTTATCTTTTTTTTTGTAAGGACACCTACAGTCATATTTTGTGCACCAAATTTTACAAGGATATAATCTCCCGGGCCATAAATAGATTACATTTTGGACAACGACATTATTTTCAGTATGCATCTCTAGCCATTAGTTTTTTTGGGCTCATGTTAGTAGAAAAACATAAAACTTAATATTTTGAGAATATTTACCTTGAAAAATATGGTCTATTTTACCTCACCAATTTAAATATATTTTTACCTGTTCATAGTGTTTTTTTGCAAAAAACTGTTAATAGTTAAAGTTAAAAAAGTTTGGATGCATGTTTCATATTAAGTTATGTGCTTGGAAAGGGTAGAACGTGTCGTAAATCCAAAAGAAAATAGTTCATGGCGAGCAGTTGTATTGAAAAACCCTTCCACCCGAGAGATATAATCAGAGTTGGAATACAATTGTCTTCTGTAGATCTCAGATTATCATTTCTTATTATGTTTTTACAGAATTGACCATGACAATTCAATGTTGATCTCAAATCCTTTAAAGCCAAAGGGGATAGACAGATTACTCAAGCAGCTAACCCACTTACTAATCAGTAGCGTGTCTCCTAAATTAATCCTTGCGATGATGATATGGATGCCAAAAGCAAGGGATGGAGCACCTGAAACACCAGCATTCCTCCTGTGCTTTTGATCTCCTTGGCTTTTACAATGAACCTGTTGTACGTACGTTTCCATCAGTTGCCTGCCTAACTGATTTCCTATCCGATTCGTGTCGGTCTATGCAACTCCAATTATTCTGAGTCAGCTGCCTTCCATTATCAACAGGAAGCTAGCCAAGAAGACCGGAGTTTGCTTAGCGGAGCAGCAAGATATAAAGTTGAAAGAGATGAAAATGTATACATGTATGGTATGATGAGTTATGTGTGTTGTGTGCACTCTAAAAGCGAGCTCCCTTTGTAGCTAGTTACCGTCGATGTAAGATACACACTTGCTTGGTTGGCTGCCATGTCAGCTCATGAATGATCTTTCAACGGTGCATTACAGTTAAAAGATGTGGATCGAAGAGTTTTTTTTTTGAACTGGAGATCGAAGAGTTGAGAGGAGCAAAAATGTGGGCACAATCTTATTGCAGATAATGCCTGCTTTCTAGGTATGGAGAGTTTCTGAACGAGATAGTTTAGGGCTTCGTGGGGTCTAAGCCCGCACTGCATCTATATTTATATTAGACAGATTACAAAGTTTACAACACGTACAACACTATGTACGGAATACATGCTGTTAGGTAAATACAACTCTAACACACCCCCTCAATCTGAACCGCTACATACAAGGTTAAGATTGGACTTAAATCTGTCTAGAATCTGTCGTGTGGCTGGTTTAGTGAACACATCAGCCACCTGATCATTAGTGGAAATAAACTTAACATCCAGTGCACCGGCAGCTACTCGTTCTCGCAAAAAATGAAAATCAATCTCAATGTGCTTAGTTCGAGCATGAAAGACTGGATTTGCCGTCAGGTAAGTAGCCCCAAGATTATCACACCATAAGATGGGTGTACGTTGCTGAGTCACACCAAGTTCCTTGAGTAGAGAGTCTATCCATATCGCTTCAGCTGCACCATTTGTCAATGCCTTATACTCAGCCTCGGTACTCGCTTTCAAGAGAGAGAATGCAGAAATGCAAACGAGCGAGAATTAAGTTGTTACTTCTAATTAACAAGTGCGTGGTAATGATCGGCGATTGTGAAGAGTTCATGGATAGGAGAGTGGGACATGTGGGCCTTGTCCTAGGAGCTCAATAATTTATAGGTGCAGCTTAGCCAACTCAAAGCAACAAGGAAGATCAAAAGAATGAAAAAGTACTAAGAAACTTGGGAGCTCAACAAAGCAAAAGGCTCCATGCCATAGCCCATAGCAAGAGAAGCACTGTCCAACCAAACTTCTAAAAACCAAAAAGTTATTCGTCCTGAATAAAACTCCTGTACTAAAAGCTACGGAGTAGTAGCAACGTACTTCAGAATGCATTGTATCCTTTGGGTACATGTCCACCAGTATTCTAAGTACACATTTTAAATCTAGAATGCGATGGAATATTTTAGTTTGTAATACATACATCGTGGTGTAATTTGAATTGTTGCAGTTAATATTTGCTCCAAAAATACGAACATAATATTTGCATCTCTAGCCATTAGTTTTTATGGGCTCGTGTTAGTAGAAAAACATAAAACTTAATATTTGAGAATATATACCTTGAAAAATATGGTGCTATTTTATCTCACCAATTTAAATATGTTTTTTTACCTGTTAATAGTTTTCTTTTGCAAAAATCCTGTTAATAGTTAAAATTAAAAAAATGTTTGGATGCATGTTTCATAGGAAGTTGTGTACTCGGAAAGGGTACAACGTGTCGTAAATCCAAAAGAAAGTAGTTCTCGCGAGCTGTTGTATTGAAAAACCCTTCCACCCGTGAGGTATAAATCCGAGTTGGAATACAATTGTCTTCTAGATCTCAAATTATCATTTGTTATTTTTCTTTACAAAATTGACCATGATAACTCAATGATTTCAATCCTTTAAAGCTAAGGAGGATAGACAGATTAGTCAAGCAGCTAACCCACTAAATCAGTAGCATATCTCTTAGTTAATCCCCGAGATGATATGGATGCCAAAAGCAAGGGAGCACCTGAAACACCAGCATTCCTCCTGTGCTTTTGATCTCCTTGGCTTTTACAATGAACCTGTTGTACTTACGTTTCCATCAGTTGCCTGCCTAACTGATTTCCCTATCCGATTCGTGTCGGTCTATGAAACTCCAATTATTCTGAATCAGCCGCATTCCATTATTAACAGGAAGCTAGCTAGCCAAGAAGATGGCGCCGCGGGGTATAGACCGGAGTTTGCTTAGCGGAGCAGTAAGATATAAAGATGAAGAGAGATGAGAATGCATATATACATGTATAGTATGATGAGTTGCGTGTGCTGTGTGCACTCTAAAAGCGAGCTCCCTTTGTACCGTCGATGTAAGATATATACCCACTTGCTTGGTTGGCTGCCATGTCAGCTCATGTATGATCTTTCAACGGTGTATGAGAGTTAAAAAGATGTACAACCTCCGATCCATATTAATGGCCTCAACTTTATCTAGATACGGATGTATCTAGGTATCTAGACAATGTTGAGACCATTAATATGGATCGGAGGGAGTAGATCGAAGAGTTGAGAGGAGCAAAAATGTGGGCACATTCTTATTGCAGTAATGACTGGGAGCACGTACTAATTTTAGGTACATCGTGAAAATGAACGTTTTGTGTGGCATCGATCGACCTCCTGGTCCTTGAACGAAACCACCACGACTCCTACTTTTTAATTAGTCTATTTATCAAATCAGCCTTTTGGTTTCCGTTACTTGGAAGTGCTTGTTAGTTTTCTCTTCGACTGCACAAAAGATGAAGTCCTCTCCTCCTCGCAAAAAAGAAAGAAAATGAAGTCCTCAATTCACGGGAAATTTCTTCTTTTATTTGTGTAAGTTGGACCCTTGACTCAATTGATGTTTGTTTGTGCTTAAACTTCATGTGTATGCAATGCACATGACAGAGTTAGTGATTTGATTTGTCCTTTTTCAACTCCACTAGCCGGTAAAGACGGCACTTGTAACAAGAAAGACCATGCCACTTTTGACTTTTTTTAATGCTATGTCACTTTTGACTTCACTTTCCAACTTGCAGACACTTGAATTAAAGTGTGAATGGTCAAGTTATGTATAAGGAAAAAATCAAATTTTAGCGCAACCAAGAGTATACTACTGGTAGATTATATTTATAGAAAAAGAATAGTAATCCGCTCTACCAGAACACGACTCGGAAGCTATTTGAGTGATTTGTCAAATCGAATTGGAGTGGGGGTGTGTGCCACGGCCAATACCCAAAGCTTCTACACTTTCGTTCCTCATTCAAGATGAGTCTTCTCTAGCTTTATCGTTTATGCGCTTTTCTTTTCTTTTTCAATGAAGGGTTCTTTGATATTTTTGTTGCACGCTTGCAGTCACTCCCAATCATATTTATCCAAAGAGAATGGAAGTGTGACTGTTCAAAATTCTTTGTTTGTCATGCAGCAAATAAACGGATACAAACGTTTACATAAACGGAAAACACAGGCATAATATCACTCATATTTCTTTCTAATTATTTTCTAACGGTTTAGTCTCTTTATCCCCAAAATTGCAGTACTGCCATTGTTCCTATCAATTAATGTAATATCCTACATAGCACTCTCACCGTTCCTATGAATAAAGCGCACATGCATTTCAAGATAAATTTTGACCGAAAGAATTGAGCAACAATATTTCAATGGTATAGTACATTATTGATATTGTTAGATTCGTATTGAAAACACTTTCTAATGATACCAATTTCATATCAAATAGTTCTTATATACACAAATTAATTCTTGGTCAAAGATAAATTTTGAAAAGTGTGCGCGCGCCTTATTCATTAGAATGGAGGTAGTAGCATATTTACATCTACTGTCATTTTGTGCGCACCAAATTTCAGTACTGTCATTTTACGTTGTTTGACTTTTCAGAAAAAATATACACCTTACTTTCAGGAACTGAGGGAGTACGTTGTTTGATCACGTTTAGACCCCATAGAATTTGTAACCAATTTCAATACTGGAGCCTGAACAGAGGCTATATGCCTATATGGCTATATGTGTAAGATTACGAAGACGTTAGGGTTTCATCTGCAAAAGAGATACTAGTACAGTCCACAGTTCTTCAGACTGAAACTTTTCCACCCTTCTTCTCAGCGAGCAGCCGAGCAAGCACTCGCTTTCTTCGGATCCCAAGGTGACATCACCACGCGCCCCCCGTCGTTTCGCCCCCTTGGTTCCCGGGAAGCTGCCCCTCGCCGTCAACCCTCCTCCTCAGGTACGAACTCGCCTTCCCCCACCGGCTCGTTTGATCCAAGTCGCGCCTCTTCTCGTGCTGGGATCCGTGAGAGCGGCCTGCTTCTTGTTCTTGCAGGTGATGTAGCTTCCATTTCGCTTGATTTCGGCGAATCTTTGAGGTCGCAGCGAGCAGGGCTTAGCTTAGGGTTCTGAAGATTTTGGGGATTTGGTGAACAGAACAGGGAGCGTTTGGGGGTGGCTGTGAGCGTGGATGGAGGGGAGGATGCAGGGGAAGGTGCAGCAGCTGTCGGACTCCAACCGCCGGATCATGGAGGCTGATGCGGCACCGCCTCGGCGCGTGTACCAGGCGTGGAAAGGGAGCAATGTGAGGACTTCTTCCCCTTTATTCTGGGTTTGTGATTGTGCAGTACTAACTTAGTCTGTCGGGGCAGGAAATTAGGGATGGTTTTTTTACTAGTTTTAAAAGATGGGGCCATGAGTGGTTGGGGTCTTAATGTTTTCTGACCATTTGATGTAGGTGCCTGTGTATTTTAGGTTTGCATCATATAAATGTGGGAGTTTGTGTTTATTCATAGTGTGTCATTCAGAATGGTGGTGTCTGTTTGTACATTTCATTAGCTCTCCCTTTTAATCGTATTCATTTCCCTCCATGCATTGGAATTTTTATCCTTAATTAAAGAGAAAAGTTTATTCGCATCTGTACAACTTCACCGTGATTAGAAATGCACTACACAAACTTAATAGCGGGAAAGGAGATTTTTTGTAGCTTCATCGACTTATAGTATTCTTCAAAAAAAAAATTCAGCATTTATGGTACTATCTTCCTCTTACGGCATTCTTGCACATGTTCCTGCAGATATTTTTTCTTGGAGGGAGACTTATATTTGGGCCTGATGTGAGGTCACTCATTGCCACAGTATGTTTGATTGTAATCCCAGTGATTGTCTTTGCTGCCGTTGTTCCTCAACAGCTTTCCCATGGGTACCAAAACCAAATTGGAGGCTGGGTTGCATCTGTATCTATCATCTTTACAGCATATGTAAGTCTATGAGATGTGCAGGCAGTTAGCTATACGCACATTTATGACTTTCTCTATTCTGTTTTGGACATGTGTATCCATTCCTTGGGCCTTGTAATTTGTAAATGCAGCGTATGGATGATCACAACCTTGTCATATGTTACACATCTGCTTTAAAACTGAAATCCTTTGCTTGGCTTCTACCATGTTAAGTTATGCAGTTTAGTTAGGATATATTGAAGCAGAAGTGATGTCATGTCTGCAATTTTGTAACTGTAGCTTGACAATATTACTGGTTTTGTTGCGCAGATTCTTGTTCTTCTACTCCTCACATCTGGTCGTGATCCTGGAATTGTTCCTCGAAATGCTCATCCTCCAGAACCTGAAGACATTGGTGAATCCTCCAACTTATCAGATTGGCCAGGTGGTCAACATGGCTCGGCTGGTTTACCACCCACCAAGGATGTTCTTGTTAATCGTGTTATAGTTAAGGTCAAATACTGCCATACATGTATGCTTTATCGTCCACCAAGGTGCTCCCATTGCTCAATCTGCAACAACTGTGTCGAACGTTTTGATCATCACTGTCCTTGGGTAGGCCAGTGCATTGGAAAGGTATTCATTATTTTGTGTTAACAAGATCATCAGTCACATAAGGCTCTCCACTGAAAAAAAATGAGTAGTTAGTTTCCGTTTATTTGTTTTATATATGGGTTCTTTTACTTTTTGAAAGATTTTCTGGATTACTGAGGCAGCAGTTCACATGGCAGTCGTGCAAAATCTGAATTATGTTAAGGAAATTGGACAAAGAAAAAGAATGGGGACGCATCTAGTTAAATATATGTTTTCTCTTAATGTCGAGGGGGATATAGATGTTTTTTCTTTTCCAAAAATGGAAGCTTTCATTACCCATAATAACAACACATTTTACTCATTATAGCTTTGAATTCTCCTTTTCCTGCAGAGAAACTACCGCTTCTTCCTTATGTTCGTATCTTCAGCGACTGTGCTATGCATATACGTGCTTGCATTCTGCTGGGTCAACATCGGGAAAATAATGGACACACATGATTGCACAGTAGGTAGAGCTATTCTGAAGTCGCCCATCTCCGCCATTCTCATGTTATACACATTTGTTGCTGTGTGGTTTGTCGGAGGATTGACCTCATTCCACCTCTACTTGATTTCCACCAATCAGGTCAGATTTTTTTCCAGTAGATGTAGTAAGAGTTAGTTCTCTTTGTAATTTATGTGCAATGCTCATCCAAGGAATAATACTTGCAGACTACTTACGAGAACTTCCGGTACCGCTACGATAGGAGAACAAATCCTTACAACCTTGGATTGCTCCAGAATTTCATCGAGACCTTATGTTCAAGGATCCCAAGCTCCAGAAATAATTTCAGGGCTAAAGCTAATGAGGATTCTGCAGCCTTCACCTCATCGCTGAGTATGGGACGGGTTCTAAGTCCGCCAAAGATGAGCATGGACCTTGAGATGGGCACCAAAAGGCAGGCTGTAGCTGTGGAAGACATGGAGGACTTACACAGCCAGATTGGCAGTTCTATGAGGCTTGAGCAATGTGGCACGGAACCCCCACATTTGGTCGGTCGGAAGGGTTGCTCTGAAATTGCATCTGACATAGAGACATTCGCAGAGGAGTTTGGCATGGAGGACAGGTTCACCGAGAGGAAAAAGCTCGAGCGGCATACAAATGATATTCCTTAGGCGCTTATCTCACAAACGCCCACTTATCCCCTGGTCGATATACATCCCTGTCTCAGAGCAGCAAAGCTTGTGAAAGAATGGAAAAATGAAGGACAAATGGTAGAACAGATATTCTCTATTTTCGATGAATTTAGATGTTATTTTGTACATTAAGTGATTAGCAACATAAGGATGTGTTGTACGGTATCATTGGTTCAAAATGTGTTGTATTGCTAGAGATATGGGCTCTACCTGTTAGTCACATGTTGTAGGTTATTTGTGTGTGTGCGACACAGTTATCACTGATTGACTGAAGTTATAACTTGTGACATTAACCTGGCTAGTGTATTGTACTGATCAAATATCATATGTTCACTTTTGTCAACATCTTGGATCCAAAGAAAACACAAAATGCCATTTCGTGTTGTTCACGACATGTTAGAAGATGCTTCTCTTGTTCATGACATATTAGGAAATGCTTCTCTCACCAAGTCAAAATCATGATGTGATCTTCGTGAAACACGGCAGTTCTTGAAATACACTTATTTACTTAGATTTTTTTTTGGATGTGACAGTAGCTAGAGAGATCATTTTGGAATATGTAGCAAGAGCATAATTTCAATTAGCAAATATTCCTTTAAAAGTAACTAAATTCCACGGCTCAAGGTAGCATAGCAACCGGACATATGCCAATGAGCAAATGGCTTTGGTCTGCGGTTGTTGAATCGTGTTGTGCTGAAATGTGGAATCTAACTAGTTAGAGATCTCCTGTTTACTAAATTCGGTATGCTCTTGTTTATACATCTAAACAAAAGATTGTTTCAACTTTTTTTAGTGAAAATGATTATATGAAAAAGGAAACACACCATCGCAATGTCAAATGCAGCCTACTTACCAATAGAGGTACGGCATGTAGGGCTTTAGGATTCGCGCAGATGCTAGGTGACTGGAGGCTAGTGGAAACGAGAACTTGCCGTGGCAAGATGATTAGGAGGGTGGTTGTACCCCCAGCCCAACAGAGTTCAAACCCTAGGCTTGACGCTGATGTTTCTCATTTAGGCGAAATATTCTTCAGTGGGAGGCGACATTCTCGTCGACAGCGAGGCGCCCGTGGTGACTTCGTCAATCTCAAAACTCGACCGCCGGCTCAGTCTATCGGAGGTGCTCATAGGGATAGGGTGTGCGTGTGTGCGTTCATAGGGATGAGTGTGTGCACGTGTATGTGAGTGTCTGCGTTTGTACTGTGTTTCGCAAGGCTAGTGGAAACTGGAAAGCATATCTAGCGATATATATCATGATACCACTGTTCAAAATATAACTTTCCAAATTTCGGAAATTCCGTAATAAATTTGTGGGTGTTGAGAAGATGTATGTTAGTATCCCAGAATTTCCAAGACCAAATTCAAAATACACGCATAGAACAATTTTCAAGACCAAATTCAAAATACACGCGAAGTTTGTTCTCTGAGTGTATTATGAATGTGGTCTTGAAAATTCTAGGGATTGTAAACACATATCTTGTGAACACGCACAAATTTGTTTTGAAATTTCTTGACACTTAGTATAATTTTAAGTACGAGTGTTATCATGTGAGTTGTGATACACTAGATATTTTCCGAGGCTAGTGTACGAGTACTGTTTATTTTATTTTGTTTGGAAGAAACTTTAAGCTGCAAGTTGGACCTGCGTCGTTTGCATGCCAGATGTCCGGCAAATTTCCGGAGAGAAACCAATGCCGCCGCCCCGGCCGAGCGCCCGCGTCGAGGAGGAGAACAGCCTCGTACGCCTGGCCGCGCGGTGCGCGTCCGCGCGCCAGCTCGACCAGCTCCACGCCCGCGCCGTCCTCCTCGGCCACGCCCGCAACAGCTTCGTCGCCACCAAGCTCGTCCGCGCCTTCTCCGACCTCGGCCACCTCCGCCGCGCGCGCGCCGTGGCGGCCGCGCTCGGGGCCTCCGCCAACGCCTTCGTCTGGACCGCGCTCGTGCGAGCGCACTCCCAGTCGGACGCCGCCGCGCGTGACGCCGTGGCGCTCTACGCCCAGATGCACCACGCTGCCCCGGGATCCAGCCGCTCACCTTCACCGTTTCCTCCGTGCTCAAGGCGGCGGCTCGACGCAAGATGCTTCCGGAGGGCGAACAGGTGCACGTGCACGTTTTCAAGAATGGGTTCCAGACCGACGAACGCATCGCGACGACATTGGTGGATCTCTATGCCAAGTGCGGCAGGCTGGACGATGCCCGCAGGGTGTTCGACCGATTGTTCAATAAGGATGCTCAGCTGTATAATACTATGATTACTGCGTATATGGAGGTGGGCGAGGTGGAGCGGGCAGAAAATTTGTTTGAGACAATGCCGGAGAAGAACGCATACACGCTTGTGGAGATGGTTAGCGGGTATTCTGCTCGTGGTGATATGGACTCTGCGAAGCGTGTCTTCGAAATAGCAGTGGCAAATGGAGCAGCAAACATGGTCGTGTGCACTGCTATGATATCTGGGTATGCAAAAACTGGCAAAGCGGATGATGCTAGGGCTGTCTTTGATGGAATGAGAGAGGGATGTTGCAACCTGGAATGTGATGATCGGCGTTTATTCAGGTGCTGGTCGGGCTGCAGAAGCAGTGGATCTCTTCAAGATTATGCTGGAAAGTAGAGCCACCCTGAAGGTGGAGCCAAATCACACTACAATCTCCGTTGTGGCAGCTGCATGCGCGCAATGTGGGCTACCGACCCAAGCTAGTTGGATACAGGATTATGTGGATCGTCGTCACACGATGTTGTTGAACAACCATACTGTAGCTGCCCTCATTGATATGCACTCGAAGTGTGGCAATATAGAGAAGGCACTGAACTTGTTTTCCAGGTGGACACAAAGAGATCTGATCTGCTATAGTTCTATGATTTCTGCGTTGGGCATGCATGGCCGTGGAAAGGACGCAATTGCAGTTTTCAACGAATTGCTCAACGATGGCTTCAACCCTGATGGCATATGTTTTGTGTCAGTCCTGAATGCTTGCAGTCATACAGGTCTATTGGATGAGGGACGCCGTTACTTTCAGATGATGAAGGATGAGTATCACATTATTCCTACAGTAGAGCACTACTTGTGTGTGGTGGACCTACTTGGTCGTGCTGGGTGCGTTGATGAAGCTTACCAAATGATTGCACATGAGATGCCAACGGATTTCCAATCACATGCTGGCATTTGGGGCGCTCTGCTAAGTGCATGTAGGACTTACTCAAATGTGGAGATTGGGGAGGTGGCAGCAAGTCAACTGTTCAAGTTGGAACCAAATAACATGGGAAATTATGTTCTGCTTTCAAATATATATGCAAAGGCAGAGAAGTGGGATGGAGTCCAAAAGGTTCGGACCCTCATGAGAAGACAAGGAACGAAAAAGCCTCCTGGGTGGAGCCAAATTGATGCTGAAGGCAGTCTTAGAGAATTTATCACCAGTGAGCTTCATGACAATGTGCTAGAGCCAGTCATGGAGATACTGAATTGGGAGCTCAAGGATCATGGTTACACCCCAATCATAGAAGTTGAATGAATAATTGAAGATACCTTTTCTTTCCAGAGTGTTATTCTCCAGTTTTTGATTGTCCATGCCATCAAAATCAGTCATTTCTGCATATGGGAAAAACTTAAAATCAAGACTGAAGAGTGAGGACTCTGCACCTCATAATGGATCCATCTCCATGTTGGCGCCCTACTCCCTGTTGCATCAACAAAGAACAGATATGCCATCCAAATTCCACTTTTAACGATCTGAGAACGGAACATGTGGCTGACAAATTTACTCTTGACAACATTTCTGAGTCTCTGGGATCATACCTGCCTACAAGAGGTGTGTGCAGTCTAGCCAGTAAAAAGGAATCATTCTGTGTTTATAGCTCAGGATATTTTTTTAGTTAAAATCGCAACCGTGCATAGAAATGCTACACCGTGGGGTTGAGTTTTCAGATTGAAAATCAAACTACAAAGGTGTTATGAGGACATTATTTTTTAACTAGAAGACGTGGTGGTGGTGGTCATTGTTGGAAACATGAAGTATACAAGCCTGCAGAGGGATGTCAAATAAGACTTGGTGCCTAACCTTTTCTACGTGATGCTAGGCTTTCCTTGTTTTCTGTATGCTCTTCTTCTTGCTCATAACCAGTGTCAACTGTGTGACGGCTGCCAGCTTGAAGCTTTGGCAGAATCTCCGAAAGCAATAACAGATTTGGAACTTTCTTGGATGCCTAAAGCTATCTTATCCAAATCTTCTTTAGTTACTTTCAGTGATACTAGCTAATGTGTTTTTTAGAGTTTCCCCCCTTTAGTGTTACCAATGGATACATGCCAATTGTGTTTTACTATCACCACATAAGATTATTCTGATTTAGCCTGTAGATGAACTCTTTTACACTTATCATGTATACACATTATATATGATAATAGGAACCATCTACTTACTCTTGCTGTATTATTCGTGTGAATTAACGATACTCATCTCTTACAGAGTGCTGTAAAGAAATGGTGGAGCATTCAGCATCTCATTTCAATCACTACCATCATTGGTCCACATGATAAGGTGGTGTTCCTTGGTGTTGCCCATAGTCCATACTCTTGAAGTGAAAGACTCCAGGCTACTACGCAACTGGGAAGAAAGATGAGGAAGAATATGAACACCTATGTGATTCCAAGAGACGACACTGCCGATTAGGGGAATATATTTTGCACCATCTGGCCTATATAAAGCCAGGCATTTGCATGGTCTCCTCCCAACACAAGAAGCACTATCGGAGAGGAAGAAGAGGGGCTCTTCAAGGGGTTTCCCCTTCTTCTCCCTCAAAGGTCTCCAAGAGGAGAACTTTGAGCGAGAGGAAGAGGACACTCCTTCCGTCCGTCGCATCAAAGTTCAGGCAGTTCTTAACTCCACATGATGGGAAATATAATTTCAATGCCCTTTGAGTTTTTTTAGTTGATTTCTATGATATTATCTCACCAGCAGGTCCTGCTTCGTTCTTTGACCGAGGCGCTACTGCCTTGTGCTCTTTAGACTTTAACCAGCTAGATATACTGGGGAAATGGTTGGTGTGTTATCTGAGAGCTGCCTTTGAGTTTTTCTGGTAAAATTTGACAATTCTCGATGAGTTCTGTAACATGAGTGGTTGAGTTCGGAAACGCTTAGAAGATGGATGACATTTTTTTCTGCGATGATTGGACAACGCATATCAAAATTCACAATTAGCAGAGAACATGTGCGTTTGTACTAAATGTTTACGAGATTAGTTATTTTATTGAATAAGGATGTTGCTCACTGTACCTTAAAAAATCACAGTGGATCCAGGTGTCTTTGCAACACAAATTTAAGTGGGTTGTGAGCAAATACGTCCATTTCTCATGTTGGCAAAATACAACCATTTCATATTGACAAACATCTACATCTGCTCTGGTAGTCTGGTGCTGACCTTTTGTGTGAAATCCAACGTGTTGTGTTTGCCCAAACGTGAACAAAAGATGAGTATGAGCTGCAGAGTCGCTGGCCTTAATTCCGTGGACGTTGGATTATTCTTAGACGGTCCCGATCAGTCGCTGGCAGACGGTTCCCCACTTCCTGTTCGTCCTCACAAGACCGCTGAAACCCCCACCGTCCCGCCGCCTCTAGCCCTCTGCCTTCCGCCGCGGAGGCGCCCCCGCCGCCTCGAAGCGAAGGAGCTCGCTTCTCTCCTACGCCTCCCCCTCTTCTTCCTTTCACTGGACTGGCTCGGAGCGAAGATCTATCCCGCCTGCACGGCCCGCCCTTAGTGGTAAGGAAGCCCTAGCTTGCCTGGATTGATTGTTGTTCGTTTTGGCTCCACAGTAGTAGTATTTTTGATGTTTATTCTTCAGGACCCATTAATTCATCCCACCGATAGGACTATTCGATACAACCAATAAAAAGTAAATAATGCCCTATTTTTTGTATCCATCCCTTGCTGTTCTTGGCATCCCTGAAGAAACATCGGTCTTGGGATGTTGCTAGAGTTCAGTGGTTGTTTTTTCTTAATTCGTTGCAATATGTGGTTACTCCGGTCCTGATGTAAACAATGTTACTTTCGTTGGCGTTGATGGGAATGGGGATTCGCCCCGGTTTGGATGGTAACGATCTCTCATGCCAGGTTCCTTCAATGTAGGTCTCAGTGTTGGATGGCAGCTTCCTGTACTCTCCGATTGCTTCACGGCAGTGACGGCTCCATTTCCCTCCTGCCAGCTCCATATTGAGGATTTAGATGTCCTTGTCTTCACAAATGCTCTGTGGGAAGATGCGGCGCTTCTCCACTGTCAGAAACTACTGCCCTGAAAATGGAAGTGTCCATTCTATCCCGATACCCCGCCTCACTCACTGCCATCTCCCCCTCCTGCTCTCCTATGCCACCGTCTCGGGTCTTTTGCTCAAGACACCCCTTCTCCACTCCGTCCTTCGTTCGCTCTCCTCGGGGCCTGTCCCATCTCTCTCCCTCTCATTCCTCTCCCTACTCCGCCGGTCTGGTCACATGCCCCTCGATAACTACTCCCTTTGCGCTGCTCTATCGACTGCCGCCCGACTGCCCTCTGTTGTTACTGGTGCCCAGCTACATGCCCTTTCTGTGAAGCTCGGCCTAGGTTCTGATACGTTTGTCCTCAATACTCTTATCAACATGTACTCGACTTGTAGTCATCCATCTGCTGCAAGGTCAGTTCTTGATTCTGCTCCCCAAGGGCCTCGGATACTGTTTCTTGGAATACCATCATCGGTGGATACGTACGTGGTGGGCTGCCTAATAAGGCATTGCAGGCTTTTAGCCAGATGGCCAAGGTGCAAGTTAGGCTGGATGATGTCACCTTGCTGAATGCTCTAGTTGCTTGTGCGAAGACATGCACTGTGGAGGTCGGAAAGCTGTGTCATTCACTACTTGTGATTAATGGTTTTGAGGTTAACTGTTACATGGGTTCCTCTTTGATCAGTATGTATGCAAAGTGTGGGCTGGTTGAAGATGCTCGCAGGGTTTTTGATCGAATGCATGAGAGGAATGTGGTTTGCTGGACCTCAATGATCTCTGGGTACACACAGTTAGGTAAGTCTAAAGAGGCTGTGAAGCTATTCAGAGACATGCAGATTGCTGGAATGAAACCTGATGACTCAGCAATTGCTACTGTTGTATCTTCATGTGGCCAGATGGGAGCACTGGACTTGGGACGGTATGTCCATGCTTACTGTGATGTTCATGGTTTAGGGAAGCATATTTCTGCCAGAAATTCATTGATTGACATGTACTCGAAGTGTGGGGATATCAAAAAGGCCTACGAGATATTTCGTGGATTGGTCAAGAGGGATGAATTTTCTTGGACAGTGATGATAATGGGCTTTGCTGTGAATGGCCTCTCCGGTGAGGCACTAGATTTGTTCGCACAGATGGAAGAAGAGGGTGAAGTCATGCCAACTGAGATCACTTTCTTGGGGGTCCTAACTTCTTGCAGCCATGGAGGGTTAGTTGAACTAGGATACCATCACTTTCATCGCATGTCCAAGATTTACAGTATTGCTCCAAGGATCGAACACTACGGATGCATGGTTGATCTCCTGGGGCGTGCAAAGCTATTTGCAGAGGCACACCAATTCATTGAAGATATGCCTATCACTCCTGATGTGGCAATATGGCGGTCGTTGTTGTTTGCCTGCAGAGCCTGTGGAGAGGTGCAAATTGCAGAGTATGTAGCTGAAAGGATCCAAGAGTTGGAGCCAAACATGTGTGGAGGGAATGTTTTACTTTCTAATGTCTATGCTACCACATCAAGGTGGGTTGATGCGTATAAACTGAGGACAGGGATGCGCAGTAGGAGAGTGACTAAGCGACCTGGTTGCTCTTTCATTGAAGTGGACGGATGTGTGCATGAGTTCTTTTCAGGAGATGATTCACATTCTGAGACTGAAGCCATATACAATATTCTTTTAGGGATTAATGAACTTTTAGTAGCAGAGTCCTTCCTGGTGTGAAAGTTAATACTTTTCTGTGGAAACCGTACTTGTGATTCTATGATCTTCTATTTATGAATTGATGAAATCCATAGTATGTCTACGTATTTGCATTTCCATCCGAGGGGAGTTTTTCTCCAGACATTACAGCATTAGCCATTTTAGTGTGCAATTGAGTGTACACTATCATCCCTATTTTATTGGCAATAATGTCTGAAAATGTTTTCTTCTGGTACTCTAAACTTTGCTAGGTAATAGTGTAATAGCCACAAGTGTTGCTGCGATGCTACTATGTCAGAAGAAATTAGCTGTAAATTGTATCTATTATCTGTTCTTCTATCGTGCTCTTGCCTGACAGTATATTTTTATTTAGAATCTACTAACCCAGTTCTGATTTCACTGTCTTCAATTCAGGGTATCATGTGCCCACTCACTTGTATACCCAAGCTGATCATTCGGATGTAAAACAGCAGTCTGACAGGTTCCTAAACTCCAGAATTTATTCATTTACCAACTGAGCCATGGATCGGAAGAATCAAACTCCACGGGGTAAAGTGCTTATGTTTAATCCATGCTTGTTTCTCCGAAAGCTGGAGTTTATGTTTGAATAGTTACCTACTGTCATCTTGGCTAAAACTTTGGTTGGCTTTTAAAGGTCAAATTGCACAAGTGGTTGTTGAATTTCTAGAAGTAGCTGTTAGCTGCATTGTCTTCCTCAAAGGATTTTATCCTACTCGTAAGAATTCCTCTCATTTTGTGTTTAAGCCACATTAATTAGTAACTTTGGTGTTTGTGATTATTTCCGCTGGACATGGATTAAACACAATGCATGTGTGTAGGTGCATTTGAGAGGAGAAGGTACATGAATGTAGTTGTCCAGAAAGCTGTGCACCCCCAGCTTGCTGGCTATATCCACTCTGTGACTACTGGCCTTCTACCTTTCATACAGAAGGTGTGTTTTTGTTCCATTGGTTCTTCCTCCACCTGCAACGAAATGCACTCTAAAAGTAATCATATTTTTAACGAGATTCATTTTAGCTATGGCAATGAATATTAAGTTTACAAAAATATTTCATGCTGGCTACACTTGAGATTTACCTCATGTGATCTAGTGGTTGTAAATTGGATGACCTTAACAACCTTAAAAAAGGAACTAAGACCTTAATTAACTGAACGTCAGCCCTTCGTTGCCTTTTCTTGTGCAATTTTGAAATCCAGCCATCTTTCTCCATGACATGTTTGAGATCTCAGGATCCCCTGGTGTTTAACGGTCTCCATTGTAGTATACAAGTTTCTATTTGGTCAGGTCTTGGTAACTAACCATAGTTCTGTCACAATCCAGGGACTGGTCGAGAGGGTCGTAGTGATCTTCTATGACAAAGATCACATACCAATCGAGAAGTTTGTGTTCAAGCTTGCAGTGAGCCAATCCTACGGCTCAAATATAGAGCAGTCCAGCCTGGAGTTCGCTCTGCGAGCTTTCTTGATCAAACTGACCGTGGCCGAACCACTCACAAAACCCCTTCCACCAGGTAGTTAGTCGACACGCTCCCTTTCTTCGAAGATTTCAACCATCATGCAATAGATTTTCTTGTAAGGCCAACAAGACCGGGAGAGCTCATAAGCGACACACGTCCTTGCCTTGTGGCAGATAGCAGCTGGGAGATCGCCGCCTACTTCCGGTCCCTCCCCGCAGATGGTGTCAAGGACAAGGAGGACGACGCTCAGCTGTGGATCCCCACGGACACCAAGATGTGGATGCAGGCGCCACAGATAACCCCCATCAAGTCGATGGGCTGCGATCCTCTGAAGATGCAGCTCTACCTGGAGCAACCTAGCCCCGAGGAGGCCAAGGATCCCGCTCCGTAACGGCGTGGCCTCTCTTGTACCATACTGTATTGTATGAATGTAGTCAAACACAACATGTAGTCTCACGGCGGGTTATGAGATGGGGTATGTAGCTTTTGACGAACAAGGCTCCTGTTTCTCTTGTACTGGGTGGGTGTTAGTTTGTTGTTCTGGTTGAAGGATTTTGTGGAATTGGCAAGGCTCTCTATCGGTCTTTTCTTTTTTCTCTGACGGTCCACTGGAGTGTCTCTGTGTCTGAACAGGGGATGAGGGAACATGCTGATTGCTGAGGCCGTTTGGAAGATAAGGGTGCGCATAGTACGTTTGTACTGCCCTCGGTTCGACACTACCACCTACTAGATTCAGCGAGTCATTGATAGAAACAAAACAGTCCTTTCAGGTGTCCATCTGTTTATAAGGCACAATTAGAAATTCTCTGGGACCTAGGCGTTTGGTGATAGGGACAACAAGATACAATAGGAAGGGCATGCATTGGCCTAATTAATGGAGTATTGGCCAAACTGTATAAGACTAGTCACAATGGGGAGTAACTTAGACTAGTAACATGCATATGTTACTACTCTAAGTTACTACCTCCATAATGGGGAGTAACATGTGTGTAATGTCATATTTAATAGGTTATACACTCATCTTGCCTTGAAATGTGTGATGTTATGCTAACATAGCTAGTTACCACAACCATCTCTCTCCTCATTAATTACCCGTCACATCAGATTTTTTGCCTATGTGGCACTGATGTTACTCCTATGTTACTCTCCATTGTGACTAGTCTAAGGATTGGGGAGAGGAAGTGGTTGGGAGGATCATTAATGCTAATTGCGTCCTATTCTTGAGATTATCCGGTTTTGGAGATGTGACTTATAAACCGAGATGAAGGGAGTAGTGTTATTTGTCCTAAATGCTTTGCAAATTTAACCACTTCTGCCAGTGGGAAAAAATTCGAGTCACTCCTCAATGTCCAGCCAAGCACGTTGGCCAGTATAGACACGCAAATCGTGTTAGATATTTTCAAAGGATTTTGCCGTTTTCGACCTAGCGTGGTGTGAACTGGGCAAAGTTTATAGCGAAAGTGGATAAACCCCTGGAAAATATCCAACCTGCCGGGCGTGTCTGTACTATCCAAACACGCCAATCCCATTACCGGAACTTCAAGGAATTATAAGTAGTTGAAAGTTTTCCCACAGGACAGAAAAAAGTGGCTGAAAGTTTTGCAAATGGTGGACAAGTAACACGGGCAAGTAGTATGCAGACAAGCGAAGCAAGATAAGGACCATGCTTGTTTTTCTCGAGTTACCTAACCAAGGTGCGTGTGTGGGGCATGGCTAACCAGGGTCACTCGTGCTTTTCCCGAGTAGCCAAATCGTGTCGTTTTGTTGTCGGAAGGGAGGAAGAAGACTGCCGTCGACGAAATCCCCCGCCACCTCCATACGCTCGCCGTAGGTATTGGTCGAATTGAAGGTCACCGGCACCATGTCGGCGTTGCCTCGTGGCCCACCCTCCTCAAATATCCGCCTCCATCGGCCTGCCGCCGCTCCGGTCATTCTTCTAAGCCCACCCGACTCTTCCAAACCGAATGTCCGGCGCGGCAACCGCACCTTGCACCCCAACCTAAGTTTAGGGCTTGCTCAAGGCTCGCCCGCTCCGGCGAGGTGGTGAAAGAACGAGGATGTCGCCTAGAGGGGGGTGAATAGGCGTTTTAAAATAATTACGGTTTAGGCTTGAATAAATGCGGAATAAAACTAGCGTTTAATTTATCAAGCACAAAACCTAAACAAGCTAGGTTCACCTATGTGCACCAACAACTTAGCTAAGCAAGATAAACAACTAAGTGATAGCAATAGATAACTTCAAGCTCGATGGCTATCACAAAGGTAAAGCATAAGTAAAGGTTTGGGTATAGAAGTAACCGCAAAGTGGACACGAGGAGATGTTTCCCGTAGTTCCTTCCCAATGGAAGTACGTCTACGTTGGAGGGGTGTGGAGCCACCTAGGCGCTCCAATAGCACGGATGTGCTCACCCTATTCTCCGTGAGCTTCACCCGTGAGGGATTGGCTCGTTCCACTATGAGGTCGACTTGAAGGCGTTGACCAAACCGATACACAAAGGTCGGGGAACTCCACAATGAGTTGGAGCCTCCCAACAATGCCTCGGACTTCCTCCGAGACTCACAAAGGCACCTAGGGTTACAAGCAACCCAAGATGCAACGAGAACCACAAAGAGTAATGAGCTTCTCAAACTTCACCACCACGAATCACCGTGGAGCACTCAAACCGATGCACCTAATGCAATGGTAAGAACACACAAAGTGCTCAAAGCAATTCACTCTCAAATCCCACCAAAGCAACTAATGCTATGGAGGAAGATGAGAGGAAGAGCAAGGAAGCAACAAATGAATCCCAAGATCTAGATCCAATATGCTCCCCTCACTTAGAGGAGAGATTGATTGGTGGAGTGGTGAATCTAGATCTCCTCTCTTGTTTCCCTCAAGAATGAGCAAGAATCATTGGAGGGATTGAGAGAAAGCAAGCTTTTGGAGAACAACAATGGAGAGCAAAACTTGCAAGAATAGTTGGGGAACCATTGGGGAAGAAGACCCCTTAAATAGATTCCCCACGAATCCAACCGTTGGCTGCAGTTTTCGAGCCCAGCGGTAGTACCGCTGGGATAGGCAGTACTACCGCTGGGTTCTTACAACGCAGCCTCCGGGCCAGTCAGCGACTGGTCAAAGCAACTCCGAACCCACGTCCCCGGTACCAGTTGGTACCGCCGGAGGTACCGCTGGAGGTACCGGAACCGCGGGCAGAACAGCCCAGACGGCGGTACCCGCGGCGGTACCCGCTGGCGGTACTACCGCTTGTTCCAGCGGTACTACCGCCGCCAGGTAAAACAGCAAAAAGGGCAAACACCAAAACGGCAACAACTTTTGCATGGAAGCTCCAAATTAGGTGAAACCAATTTTGTTGGAAAGGTAACGACAATGAGAAGGCCTACAAAAGGTGGAAATATTAAGAATCATAAATAGAGTTAAGTTGACACACATGGGAAGGTGTGGAACTTTCCTCACGGATAAACCGATAATATTTCCAACACGAAAACGCAACAAGTTTTCCAAAGTAAAACCGTTTTCGAACAACTTGGTATTGTCATGACGAACACGACAAGCACCAAAACCTCACAAAGATAAAAGCCAAATAAGAACCAAGAAAGATGATGCCAAGTATGCAAAGGTTTGAGCTCTCTCCGAACGATACGAATAAGTTACTCATTTGAGAGCCCCTCTTGAAAGTGTGGCATCTATCCTATAATCCGGTCTCTCACTAACACCATGAGACCGGTAAAATAGAAACCCTATCAAGGTCATACCTTTGCCTTGCGCAATCCACTTGAGCTAGATGATGACGATCTTGATCACCTCAAGTTGGATCACCTTTCTTGATTGCGCTCCGCTTGGTGAAGTCTTGTGAAATGCTCCCCCATACACAATATGGGAGAGCCACTTTTAGGAACATCTTCACTTGGCCATTATCTTGATGACGACCACCGCTTGACGTCAACCGCCATGGGTTATATGGAACTTCCTTTTGATGCACGCCCATGGGAAGATACCTAACCCCGCATAGATACTCCACACACATATATATGGGTTAGTTCACAAAGCTATATAGACGATTGCTTACCATACCATTAGATCACAAGATCCCACATGGTACAACATGTAGCTTTGTGTGTTGATCACTTGAATCCATCCTTTCCACTTAGCCTTGATCAACTTTGTATCTTTTCTTCTTTCTTGATCAATGATGATGTCTTGAAGATGAGCATGAATATCCACGGTATTCTATTCTTCAAGACATACTTGCAATATGCTCAACTCAATATAAGACCATTCTTCATATAAACCTTTGAAAAGGATCTTGGTCATCTTATAAGCTTCTAGAGTCCAACACATGAACTCCAATCTTTCCTATGGACAAGATCTATAAGAATATCTCAATACAAACATTAGTCCATAAGGATTGTCATTAATTACCAAAACCACACATGGGGGCACCATGCTCTTTCAGGTGGGATGAGGATGAAAGGAGAAACAACCATGGCGGGGAGAGGAGAGAAATCAATCGGGGGTGCGATGTGGAATGGAAAAAGTAACGAGGAGAGAGAGGCGCTGGGAGTAAGAGACGAGAGTGAGGGAGAGCGATCGTCACGATTCTAGGTGGAATTTGAAAATTTGATCTAAAATTGCATTTTGAACACAAAATGAACCAGATTCAAAAGGAACTCACGTTCTAACACTTTTTCATGGCGCCCCCAGCATGATGCCCCTATCAAAGACGTCATGCGACCCCGTTGACCATGCCACGTCAACTTATTAGCACGTACTACTTTGGATTAAGATGAGTAAAAAAGCAAAATTGTTGTCTCAAAAGGATGAAGAACTTTTGTTTTTGTCACCTTTTCATTTGAGACAATCTTGAGGGCGGTTTGGTGCAAGTAAGAACTGGTAGTCAACATAAGATCCTCCAAATTTCATCGTAACACACATTTCAGAGATAAGATTTGAGTCATTTTCTTATCTATTTTGATCTTGCCGGAGAGGGATACCCAATGGTGGAATGTAATCTTCAGTTTGATTCCAGTAAGCTCATGGCATTTTTTGTGCCTCATCGTAGCTCGTACAATGCAACTAATTTTTTTCTATGTTCTCAAAGTTTTATATCTCACTTGCTCTCAAGGTTGGTAATTAAATTATCTATGGTGATTCTAAGTAATTAAATTATTGTAAATATTGGTACCAAGTTCTGGTGATTGTTTGTGAGTAGTGCAACAAGTGTCCAAGGTTTATCTTGATACATGTGTCTAGATGTAATTTTCATCTGGGATTGCTTTATTATTTCTCACAAAATCTAGACACGAAAACTAAAAACAAAATGAGTTGGTGCATCAGGCATCTAACTACCATGTTAATCATGGTGTATCACATATATCCACGAGCCGTTGCTTTGTCTCGTCGATATAGGTAAGGCCGGATCAGAGCCCACCACTTCAGCCACTAATTAAAAAGCTAATGCATGTGAAGATGCAGGACCAAATGAAACCCTTGTTGATTACATATTAAATATTAGAAACAGAGGGTAATATTCGGCGGGTGGCTCTCAAATACACGTTAATAGGCATGACTCTTATTGCTGGATAGTTGGTTATATTCTACTGGACCATTTGGACGAAGCATAGCGGAAGGTTTCCATGTGAGCATGTGAGCCGTAGATGAACGAATTCAAGGTATCCATCTATAATCGAGATGAAATGGTTGCTCTAAAAAACAGTTATCCGAAGAAATTTTACACATGTTGCAACAACCGTGAAAATACAATGGCAGATATATAATAATCATCCTAAGCGTATGTCTAAAAATAAAAATGACAGATGAAGTGTTGAGATCGTCCTTAGAACAAAAATGTGCAAGTTATTTTTTGGCATGCAAGTTTTGCCGGAAAAAAGGCACGTGTTTGCACCCAAAAGTGGCACTGGAACGAGATAATATGAAACAAAAATGATGCCATGAATTTAATGGAATTAAATTGAAGATTGAAGTCCACCATTGGAGAGCTCTCTCCCAAAGATAAAGATAGATATGAAGATGACTTAAATCGGATTTCGGACGTGAGAGTTACGTCGAAATTTAGAGAATCGTAGGTTGATAAACATTGCTTGCTTGACCAAAACGCTCTCAAGATTGTCTCAAATGAAAATTGACGGAAATGAAAGTTCGTCGTATTTTTTAGATGAATAACTTTGCTTGTGGGATTATCTTAAACTAAATTACTATGCGATCTCTATAGAAGTTGGAAAAAAGAGCAGTGCTCACGAATGGAAACCGTCGGATTTGGGTGTCGGATGGAAAGCATCACTTGCATGGTGTCCTAGCCTAGGGTATCGTGCTAGTAAGTACGGCGCCCGAGCATAAGGTGCCATGCAAAAAAGAAAAGCGAGCCTTGAGTATACCGACATGGCATGGTCAACAGGGTGGCATGAAGTCTTTGAATGGATCTTATGCTGTCTTACATGGCGTTCCAGTCTTCCAGATGCGGGCGCCATGAAAAAGGGTCAAAACGTTGAATTATTTTTGAATCCGGTTCATTTTGTGTTTAAAGTTCATATTTGGGTCAGTTTTGTGTTTCTTCACCGATTCTGTTCTGCCGCTGATCCGTACGAGATCGTATCGCGTTATTACTTTCTCCTTGGATTCGATTCGATCATTCTTTTGGGCCGAGAGCGCACGCGGAAAAAGAATGTTGACACGACTCGACGTTACTCAGGCCGTGCTGCAGCAGCCAGATGTAGCTAGCCACCCTGGCCAGGTCCTTTGCTGCTGCTTCTTTTGCCGCCTGTCCAGGTGTCGCTCAGCTCGTCTCGTCGGTTTTCTGCGTACCTGCTGACGAATCGCATAGATCCTCCTACTTCATCAGATCAGGCGCGCGTTAGCGTGACTCGTTTATCGCAGGTGTCGTCCGGTACCTTTTTTATTTCTTGCAATATTTGACATATGGTAGATCCATGTCCAAAGAGCAATTTTTAAAGCTTGTCCATGGCTCCATGCGCAATTTATTTGAGGAAAATATTAAATACCTAGTGCCCGAACGGCCGGTGTTGACCTTAGAGCAAGTCTAGCAGGTATTGTATAACAGCACATGCCGTAGAAAAGAGCTATTTCAGGTATGATGGGCAAAACCACATGGCAAATATGGTGAGCCACCTATTATTTTAAAAATAAAAACACCAGGCAATAAACTAGTTGGGCATGTTTGTACCGTTGTCCCAGCAAACTCTGTTTTTTTTCTTGCACCTCCTACTCTTGTATGGATTTGGGTGGTTGCTTATTTATAAAGGGGGGCAAAAAAATTACTCCGAGGACAAAAAGCCTATAAAAGACCTAAATTTTTGTATATTGTAAAATTAGTGTACGGTATGCACAAAACGTTGGCAGGAGGAAAATTCTATCTAGTGCCAACCTCTACGACGAAACCCCCGAGTTTCTAAGCAACAGTCGCTCACCACGTCGGATTGACCCGCTCGTGCTTGGTTCGAGCTCTTGGGTCTCCGGTGCCTCTTTTCCCCTTCCCGTGTGACCTATGCCGGTCTCCCCCATCCAATTCGGCTGGTGACAATCTCGATTGAGCATCGGTGGCGTCTACATGTGAGATGCTATTATTGCGCTTGTTCATGTCTATTCTTTTTTTCTTTGGATTATTTGTCTAATTTATTTTAAATAAAACTCTGAGAATTTGAAATTATGGATTGGAACTTTTGTTGAGTTTTGTGTATGGTGAAAGTTTGAACTATATTAATGTCAAATTATAGTTGCGATAGAGTTTATATGCATGTAATTTTTTTTACAGTATGGAGTTTTACACCGGTAAAATTACATCTGTTAAAAAGAAAATCGTACTCTGCAGTACTGAACTCGAAAGGGATGCCATGCCACGGCATCGTGCCTTGCAAGCTTCCCACCGTCTGAGAGGATATATTATTCTGCTCGGACACATTTGCCCCTCCGCTGCCGCCGCTCGGCGCACGTGGCCTCGGATCCCGACAAGCCCACCTACCGTCAGTTCATCCGGCCCCACAGTCTGACACGAACCCATCCCGTCCCAGTCCCACACAAATTTCCCGCCATCTCTCGCCCCACTCTCCCGCCAAAAATCCTCCGAGTCTCCGCCGCTGGGCCCAGCCCCGCCTCCTTGCCGCGCAAACCAACCCGCCAAACATAGAAAGGCGCCGCCCAGGAGATAAAAATCGTATCTTTTTGGCGCGCACTCCCACCCACACCGCCGCCTCCCCCCTTCGACTCGACTCCTTCCCCGCCACGCCCCCACCGCGCAGGCAGCCAGCCGCCACAACCCTAGCGCCCTCGCGCCGCCGCCGCTCGCCGGAGATATTTGGGTCGTCGGTAGGGCTGAGATTGGTATCGGTTCTTAGTGGCCGGCGGAGGTATGGACGGAGCAGCCCCCGCGAGCTCGGGGTCGGGAGTCACGGATGTGTGCTCGGGGACCTCCGGTAGGATGGACGGCGGCTCCTCTGCCCCCTCGGCTGCCGCCGCGGCCACCGCCGCCATGGAGCAGCGCTTCGCTGGTCTCTGCAAGGTACGGTCCGACTCTGTGCGGGATTGGGGATTTCAGTACGGATTTTGGATTTTTCGCCCTCTCTCGTCCTCTCGATGCGGTCCTGTCCTGCCGGCGTTTTTTCTTCTTCTTGTGGCGATCTGTTCGAGTTTCTCCGTGTAGGTTCTTTCGTCAAGAAACCACGGCCGGTCTGGCGCCAACCTCAGATTTCCCCGTTCTAAGCTGGATTTGGCCCTCGCTGATGTTCTTTGTGTTCGATTGTTTGGAGGAAAATGTGCGATCTTTGTTGTCCTGGTGCTCCGGTTCGTTGGGATTTCTGCGCTCTCGTGCTCTTGGATTAGATTACCTTGACCAATTCTCGCCTCTTACGAGATTCCTCTGCGGCTCTGCGGGTTCTGTGTGATTTCGTGTTCTCGCTCTGAAATCCTTCCGGGGGAAGTTGGGGGGACGCTATTTCGTGATTATGTTAGCGATAAGTTATGATGTGAATGATCTTTTAGGGGTAAAGTTGTACGATACATGGCTACTTCTTCCAAATCCTTGAAAAAATGACGTTTTTATTTTTGTTTCTCTGTTCTCCTTAGAAGTTTCTGCCCGTTATCCGTCTAAACAGGATGGAACTTATTCTGCTTGAGATTTTACCATGATTTAGGAGAAACAACAAGCTTCCATCTTGTTTCCCTCAAACAAAAAAAGATTCCATCTTGTGCGCTATTTTTATGCCTAGAGTTCTGTTTTGTCATCTAATTTCTGAACTACTCTGTTTCCTGGCGAACAGAGCAAGCTAGCGCTCAACGAGAGCACGACGAGGCAGGCGATGCAGCTGTTCAAGGAGACCAATATCATCCTCCTCTCCAGCATGTCGTCCTTGGGCAGTGGATCGGTAAGTAGACCCCGTGTTCTTCATCCACGTTTCAGTTGCTTCCAGTTCGGCAACATGTCATGTAGTTAAACTTTGTGTTTCTTGTGCTTTATAGCCCGAGGAGATCGAGAGGTCCTGGTCCGCTTGCGTTCTTTACTGCGTGTCAAAGCTCAGCACAGGGTCGAAGGCGAAGGTAGATGGTGGCATCACTCTGCGCCAGATCTTGAGGGCATTTGAACTCAAGTAAGCACTGCATTTTTTTGATTTTGTTGTATGCTACATGTGCATTTTTTTGTCTATAAGCAAGTGCTCGCTTGTGCTAATCTGATTATTTTCTCTGTTGACACCCTGCAGACTTGTTGATTTTTTCAAGGAGATGCCTCAGTTCTGCATAAAGGTTGGGTTCATTCTCACCGGTCTGTATGGTTCAGATTGGGAGAAGAAGCTTGAGGTATTTATGCACACAAAAAGTCTTCTCCCCGTTTCAGTACTGAAACACATTTTAGGCGTTCATCCCTTACCTGATTAGTGCATTTTCTTTGTTTTATGCTCAGTTACAGGAGATGCAAGCCGATATTGTCCATTTATGCTCGCTAGGCCGGTAAGTTGTACTTTTTGTTGTGTCTTTTGTCTGCCTGATCATTTTACTTTTGGCTACATGTAACCGAAAATGCCCATCTAGCAATTATGTTCACTGAATGGTAGCTCATTTGCCCATCTCCCTCTTTCTTGTAGCCTTTTCTTTGGTTTTGATCATTTATGAACTATTATGTTTTGATACACGACACCAATGTTTGTTTGGTTCAGGCATTACAAACGTGCGTACCAGGAGCTATTCCTGTCAATGATGCCAAGCCTGCAGATAATTCTTCAGAACCAAATGCGCAACAAGCTTCTGAATATTATTCCTTTGGATGGTTACTCTTCTTATCTCTTAGAATCCAAACAAATAGCCGAGTCAAGAATCTTTTAACATCCACAACCGAGCTAGTTTCTGTGTTGGTAAGGACTCCCTACTATGATCAATTTCACGTGTGTCTTCTGATCTTCTCTTCTCATGCAACAAGTATTGATGTATAATATTAGTCAACTTGTAAATAATGTTTACTTCTTACTGCCTGCAGGCCGTACTTATTATTCATATGCCTGTGCGGCTAAGGAACTTCAGTATCGATGATTCGTCCTGCTTTGGTAATGACTACCTCTTTATTTTGACTTTTCTATATTCATGCATAGTTTGTTTGGTATTTACAGCTTTAAGCTGATGGATGCTGTTTATAATGTGAATCAGCTAAAAAGTCAGATAAGGGAGTAAATCTTATTGCATCCCTCTGTGAAAGATATCTTACTTCAGAAGATGAGTTGCACAAAGCACTGGAGAAGACAAACACTCTCATTATGGATATTCTTAAAAAGAAACCATGCTTGGATGCTACAGAGTTCCAGCAGGGCAATTTGTCGTTTATTGATCCAGGTATGAGTCTGGTCTGTAGATAAAAGTTTAAAATTTTGCAATGAATGTATGTCTTCAAGACACTTTTGCTGCCCAATATCACAACTACTTTGTTATTTGATGCAGCGGGCTTGACATTTTTTAAGAATTTTCTCGAGGAAGATTCATTGAAATCAAGTTTGCAGACCCTGGAAAAGGAATATGATAATGCACTTAACACTAAGGGAGAACTAGATGAGCGCATGTTCGCTAATGATGAGGATAGTTTGCTTGGCAGTGGAAGTCTGTCAGGAGGTGCCATCAAGTTACCGGGCACAAAGGTAATTACTAATAAGCCTATCATGTTCCTTCATTCCTTCAGAGCTCGAAATTTGTAATCATTAACAAAATTATCTGTGACATTGCAGAGAAAGTATGATGTTATGGCCTCACCTACAAGATCAACAACAAGCCGAGGCCCAATGTCTCCTCCTCGTTTCTGTGCATCGCCTACCGGAAATAGCTTTTGCAACTCGAAGATTGCTCCTTCCACCCCAGTGAGCACAGCCATGACAACTGCCAAGTGGCTTCGGAGTACAATATCACCCCTTTGCTCAAGACCTTCTGGGGAGTTGCTGCGCTTCTTCTCAGCATGTGATAAGGATGTAACAGATGACATTACATGCAGAGCTGCCATTATACTTGGAGCCATATTCACAGGCAGTTCTTTCGGTGAGCGTATGTGTACTAGTGTGCGGAACACAAATGGGATGGATGCTATCTGGACAGAGCAAAGGAAAATGGAAGCTCTTAAGCTGTATTATAGAGTCCTGGAGTCGATGTGCAGAGCAGAGTCACAGATCTTGAGTGGGAGCAATCTTACATCACTTCTGTCCAATGAGCGGTTTCATCGGTGTATGATTGCCTGTTCTGCTGAGTTAGTTCTGGCCACTCACAAGACAGTCACAATGATGTTTCCAGCTGTGCTAGAGAAAACTGGCATAACAGCTTTTGACTTGAGTAAAGTCATAGAGAGCTTTGTTAGGCATGAAGACACACTTCCACGAGAGTTGAAGCGCCATTTGAATTCACTTGAGGAGCGGCTTCTGGAAAGCCTGGCATGGGAGAAAGGCTCCTCAATGTACAATTCCTTAATTGTTGCTAGACCAGCATTATCTGCAGAAATAAACCGGCTAGCTTTACTGGCTGAGCCAATGCCATCACTTGATGCTATTGTGGTGCATCATGATATTTCACTGGGGGGCCTTCCACCTCTTCCATTTCAAAAGCAAGAACGCTCACAAGGTAGCAGTTTTACAAAGCCACCACTAACATATGCCTGTTTCATCATGGTTTAAGTGTCGCTAAATGTTATTGAACTTCCTGTGTGCCAATGTTTTATGTAGATAAAGATGAAGTTAGATCGCCCAAAAGAGCTTGTACTGAAAGAAGAAATGTGTTGGTGGACATCTCATTTAGATCACCAGTGAAAGATACCATCAAATCAAAGTTTCTACCTCCTCTTCAATCAGCGTTTGCAAGGTTTGCATTCGTTCCTTATTCCTTGGTAAACTCATCAGGTCAGCGAGATGCTAAATTGGAACTTCGCCTTTTGTCTTAATTGCAGCCCAACAAGACCTAATCCTGCAGCAGCAGGAGAAACATGTGCAGAGACAGGAATAGGTGTATTCTTGAGCAAGGTAAGTGCTTTTGGTGTGATGTACTGTGGTGCACTAAAATCCTTGCTGATCACATTACACCTTTTGCCCCATGCAGATAGCAAAACTTGCAGCTATTAGAATCAAAGGTCTCTGTGAAAGATTGCAACTTACTCAGCAAATTGTGGAGCGTGTATACTCCCTTGTCCAGCAAATCATCAGCCACCAGACTGCACTCTTTTTCAATAGACACATCGACCAGATTATACTGTGCAGCATATATGGAGTTGCAAAGGTACGTTTAATTTACTGTACTAAGAGAATCTGCCGGTAAAGGTCTCGTTTGTTACAATATTTAACTGTTCCTTTATCATTGTTTGCAGATATCTCAACTGTCCCTTACATTCAAGGAGATTATTTTCAGCTACAGAAAACAGCCTCATTGCAAGCCACAGGTTTTCCGTAGTGTTTATGTTCATTGGCCATCAAGAAGCCGCAGCGGGGTAAAGCTCCACCTTGTTTTTATTGTGTGAGGACTGTTTCTTGTTCATATGGCTGTTATTCTGGAGTACTTAACAAATTCTTTTCACACCAGAAAATAGGAGCGGACCATGTTGATATTATCACTTTCTACAATGAAGTTTTCATTCCGACTGTCAAGCCTCTGTTAGTGGATCTTGGACCTTGCACCAGTCCAAATAAAAACAAGGAGGAAAAAAGTGCTGCTGATGGTATGTATGGATGTACTGAAATTGGGAAATACTGTTCAAATGCTGGATTTGTTAATGATTTTTCTAAAGTGTTCATTTTTGTCATATCAGCAGCCCCATTTCCAGAATCTCCTCGGCTGGCTAGGTTTCCAAACCTTCCGGACATGTCTCCAAAGAAAGTTTCTGCTACTCGTAATGTATATGTCTCGCCACTACGAACATCAAAGGTATGCATCCAAAATAATTTGTTCTGCATTGAAAAATTTCAGGATCTGTATGATAACCTGACTCTAAATTGTTATGCTAGTCCTTGATCATGTTATTGTCAATTGACCATTTCAGATGGATACATTGCTTTCGCCGAGCTCCAAGAGCTATTACGCCTGTGTCGGGGAGAGTACCCATGCATTCCAGAGCCCTTCCAAGGACTTGACAGCGATTAACACCCGCCTAAACAGGTAAAAAATTCAGAGGAGTTTGGAAAAGTTTGTCATTTGACTATCAAGGAGAGAACAATACTTATCTCCAGAATACTTGCAATTTGTGCAGCGGGAAGAAAGTTAACGGAAGGCTCAACTTCGATGTTGTCAGCGATCTGGTCGTCGCCAGAAGTCTCAGCGACCAAAATGGTGGCCCTGCTGTGTTGACGGTTGTTGGCACAAAGACGCCAGTAAAATGCGAGCAGCCAGACTCTTAGCTTCTGCTGCGGTATCGCGCCACGACCTATCACGATTCAAATGCTAGTCTGTTAGGTGTCAGCTGATCTTATGTTAGATGTTTAGAAGAAACCCTTTTTATACCTCTTATTATGTTCCCTGACATGGGGAGTCCCTCCGTGAGCAGCTCTTAATCTCTGTGACATCAGAAAAAGACTGCCCTGAGAGCTCCCCTAACCTCTCGCTCATACGGCTTTTGAGCCTTTTCGTTTGTAAGGGTTTATGCTAATCTTAGTGTAGTAAGTAGCAATCTTGTAAATGAAAGCTGCTTGTTTGCTTTGGATGTTCTGTCATGATCTGGTGCTTACCAATCTGCCATGGTCTGATTTCCTACGGCAGAATGCCAGTACAAACTAAAAAATACTGCATGCACAGTATATATTTGCCATATACATTCTATATACCACTATTGAGTTCAAAACTCCCTATTGAAAAAAAAATACATTCAACATCACTAGTTCAAACTGCAAGTTTCTGAGCCCTGGCCAAGTTTATTGCAGAAACCTACGACAATTGTGGCTATGGCTACAAAAAACTACGACTTTACGAATTATTTGCAGAAACCATCGTTTTTGGGGTAATCCGTTGCAAACAGATTGGTCTGTTGACACGGTTTTAGGGAGAATATGACAAGCGGGGCCGTTGTCAGGTCCACGTTGCAGGGGAGAGACGGGGCGCCGTTAACGGCCGCGCGGCCTCGGCCTCGGCCTCAGGCCGCCATGGTGGAGGACACGGGCGGGCGGGCGGCCATGGGCGGCGCCGGAGGCGGCCGCGGGCACCGGCGGCCTCGGCCTTGGGCGGCCATGGCGGAGGACACGGGCGGGCGGCCATGGGAGGCGCCGGAGGAGGACATGGGCGGGCGGGCGGCGGAGGACATGGGCGGGCGGCCATGGGCGGCGCCGGAAGCGGCCGCGGGCACCGGCGGCCTTGGCCTTGGGCGGCCATGGCAAGCACCAGCGGAGGACATGGGCGGGCGGCGCGAGGCCGGTCATGTCCATAGGCGCGGCCGTTAACGGCGCCCGGTCTCTCCCCTGCCACGTGGACCTGACAACGGGCCCTGCTTGTCATATTCTTGCTAAAACCGTGTCAACAGACCAATCAGTGCTGTTTGCGACGGATTACCCCAAAATCGATGGTTTCTGCAAATAATTCGTAAAGTCGTAGTTTTTTGTAGCCCTAGCCCCAATTATCGTAGGTTTCTGCAATTAACTCGCCCTGGCCTTTTGAAACTGCAAGTTGTTTGTACAAGAGATTGAACATGGCTACTATTTGGTGCGGAGACTGAGTTTTCGTGTGCTAATGATGAATTCATGCAACTCAGCACAGTACACTTGTACTCATAATTATTTCTTTTGCGGGGGCTGATAATTAATTACAGGTTACCCGCAAAAAGAAATACAGGTGACAGGAATCAAAGGAGGAACCAACAGCATGTTTATCACTAGTAGAAGTTTTTTTTTTTAGAACTATCACTAGTAGAAGCTAAAAGCGACAGAGAAAGCAACAGTAGCAAAAAATAAATCTCAGCACGTTACAAAGGCCCAGCCAGCCGAACGGAAAAACAAAAACTCACACAAAGCCCACCCGCCGCAACACGCCCCATACGGCCCCTGGCACACAACACGAGCAATCTAAAAAAAAAAAGTGGGGCGCCATCTGTGGCCAGGAACCCGGTGTTATTAATGTACCGATGGACATTATCTACGTATGAATAAATAGAAGCACATTTCTTAAAAAAAAGGGTAGCTCTTGTTTCTCCAAAAAAAAAGGAAAAAACCTGGGTAGCTCTTTTTTTTACGGGCAAAACTGTGGGGAAATTCCCACTGCAACTTTTATAGATTTTACAACATATTACAGTTATATACAAGGTTGATGCATCCGTCAAAAATTAAAAAGGAAAAAAGCTCCTAAGTTTGCGACTCTCTCCAAATATTGAACTGGTTAGAGTATTTGGTTTTAATTCTATATTTAAGCCAATTCAACTCTGACAAATAAATAGCCTTCCACCTCTCAAAGGTAGGTCTCTCATTTCTGATGATCCTGTTATTTCTGATCATCCAGATGCTCCAGTTCGCAAGAATCTAGATATCCATGAAGAATGGTAGATTCAGCTTGCTTTTCATATCATAGAAAGCTTCATGGAGAGATAAATTCCTATTCCTCTGAGAACCTGGGTAGCTCTCGCGATGAGAATGGTATTGGCATTCTCAGTTTTGAAATAGTGTGTACGCACGTCTTGCCGTTTGTTCCCGTTAGATTAAAGGGAACTACGGTTTCATCACTTAATTCCCGCCTAGTTCAACCTGTTTAAACCCACCAAACATCCACCGATAGTCAAGCGGTAACTTAGCTTCGTACCCGGTCCAGCAATCCAAGACAGGTGCGACATGAATTCCCCCTCATGGCCGCACCATTGGCCTCTCCGTTGTTGGTCGTCGTGGCCCACCTCCATCCACGTGTCCTTGATCCACCTCTTCCATAAACCACAATCAGAAGCTGCCGCATTAGTAGGTGCCACGACCTTCTGCTCCTCCTCCACCGACGGAGCTCATGGCGGCAGAGATGCTCCCACCTCCGGACGTGTTGAGTCTGCAGTTGTGGCTGCCCATCATTTGCGGTGGGAGCAAGAAAAGCGGAGAGATTTGTTTCCTGAAAGGATGAGAATGAGTAGGTGGACTTTGAACTGGGCAGAGGGTTAGCCACGGCTGCCCACCAACCAACATGGTCTGACCGTGGGCTTCCACGGACACGATTAGGTGGTATGGATTGGCGGTGCCGTGGATAGCCCTTGCCCACTTACAGCCTCAAGGGTAAGGATCCATGGCAATTTAAATAGAAGAGTGACGCGGCATCACCGAAATTGTAATCACGAGGACATGAACTTGAGGGAGTGAAAAGACATCATGTGCTCCCCATCACTGTTTATGCGTTAGTCTCCTATGCAATTATTATTATTATTATTCCTTATCTTTACACATTGGTTTGACTTTGGATGCTTGTGGTGCTAACATGCATGTTGCCGAGTTGCGTGTAGTTCTGGCAAGACTCTAGTGTTACATGCTTGAATACCGTCTGGTTGATTTTCAAGAGAGAGGAAAGTGAAGAGGGGGCCTCCCACATAATTCCATGTGTGTTTTTTGCAATGCGTGCAGTGAAAACGTAAAACATCTCTTCATGAACTGCGTCATTGTCAACATTATCTGGTGCACCATCTTGGGCTGGGCTGGCCTGCCTCAGATTAGGACGCGGACATCCTCGCCACTACAGGAAACAGAGACTATGCCGACGGCATTTTGCCGTCGGCACAGACACGACTGCCGTCGGCACAGACCTATGCCGACGGGGCCGTCGGCACAGGGTCGTCGACGTAGGTCCCGTAGGCACAGACAATCTGGTCGTCGGCACAGGTAATTGCCGTCGGCACAGGCTGTCCCGACAGCCAAGAAGTGGTCGTCGGCACACTATTCGTCGGCACAGGTAGGCCACGTGGCAGGTACTGGAGCGTCCAGGCGGGAGGATCTAGATCATCCAGACTGGAGGCTATGCCGACGGCATTGCCGTCGACACAGGTACGTGTTCCCAGATTTTTTAATTTTTTTTGTTCCAGCAGCTCGTTTTTCCAGCAAAAATGTCAGAAAATAAAATCAAAAATCATGACAATATCATCACAAACAATATCACACATAGGCTCCATACATCATCCCAAGCAATATCTTCAAGCAAAATGCTATATCATCAAGTAGATACACACATAGTTCCATTATCATACATAGCTAAATGTCTAGAGGCCGAAAGCCCTACATCTATTGCGGCGACGGGGTGTACCCTATATCGCCCCGGGTGAGAATAGGCGATCGACGGCTCGGCGCAGCAGCAGAACCACCAGAAGAAGGCGAAGCACCAGGAGAAGGCGAAGCACCACGCGAAGCACCAGCAGAATACCAGAGAAGGACCACCGGGATGTACCGGTGTGATCTCACGCGAACCCGGCGTTGCACCAGGCGAACGATCAGCATCGGGATCAAACCCGCCCTCCGACGAGCATCCCGTTCCCTACATGTTTGAGCAAGAGTTAGCAACTTGCGAGGCAAAAGGAAAGCGGCAACCGGTGGTTTGGCATCAAACTTACCGGGGTCGATGAGTAGTAGGTGAGAGCGAACTTGTCTTCGATGGAAACCGTGGACACGGCCCCGGCTCCGGAGGCTCCTCCATAGAAGGGGGGACCCGCACTCCAGTGGAGAAAAAGTCCAACACCGACTGCAAGATAGTTTAGATGTCAGACGTTGCAAAAATAAAGGTTCAAATTAGGGAAGTGGGACTTGTCATATTAGACAAAAATAAAGGTTGAAACTTACAGCACAGAACAACTTTTGATACGAGGAGTCAGCCTCATTCGTCTTAGCCACGCGGCATAGGCCACGGGAGTTTTCACCTCTAAGTGCAGAAACTCGCTAGAGAGAAAGTGCGGTCGGTGAAGCCGGTCATACCCGGAGTAGGATCTTGGATATTTACAACACACAACACAATTGTATACATATGGTATGGCACAACCTAGGTTTGGGTGGGTTTCCGACGCTCCGAGGCCCCGCTTCGGCGAAACCCTAGATCCGCTGGAAAAATCCTAACATTTTCGTCTACCCCCTTGAACATCGTCTAAAGGGCATAGGCCAGTGGACTTTTTTTGCTTGGTTGTGTTAGATTAGTCCATGGGAACATGGGAAACCAAGTTTTGTAACAAATCAACACAAGATTGCCCCCGGTTCGCACGAAACGAGAGTTTTCACCTCTAAGTGCAGAAACTCACTAGAGAGAAAGTGCAGTCGGTGAAGACGGTCACACACCAGAGTAAAACTTGGACATTCAAAACACACAACACACTTGTAGACATATGGTATGGCACAACCTAGGTTTGGATGGTGTTCCGACGCTCCGGGGCCCCGCTTCGGCGAAACCCTAGACCCGCTGGAAAAAGTCAAAGTTCCCGTCTACCCCCTTTGAACGGAGTCGAATGGGGGTAGACCAGTGGACTTTTTTGCTTGGTTGTGTTAGGTTAGGACATAGGAATATGGAAAACCAATATCCACCCCAACACTTGTAATAATATTTACACACATGCGATAACACAAACCAAAATTCGCATATTTCGAGAGACAAGATTCGCGTCGTCATTTTATGTGGGTAGAGACTGCTATTCGGCGTAGCTATATACATAGAAAATGAATAAAAACTTATTAAACTTAACTGAGAGTAATAAATAGATACATAAAAATGAAGATTAGGGTAAAAAACAGATGACTATTTTTGGTGAAACTATATACATATAGCTATTGGTGTATCTATATACATAAAAATGAAAAAATATTTTAAACATATTAAACTTAATTGAGAGTTATAATAAATAGATAAAAAAAATGAAGATTATAAAAAAAATCTTGGAAGCTTTGCCGACGGCTTTTACACGCATAAAAGGAAAATACGACGGAAAGAAAAAAAAAGTAGGAAATATGTGCCGACGGCAGCTTTAGGTGGAGCGTCGACGTCACCTTATCGCGGACTGAAACCTGTGCCGACGACTTTGTGTGTCCCGACGGAGGCCGTCGGGATAGGTTTTCTGTGCCGACGGACGTATCTGTGCCGACGGCTAGGGCGACGGGTCGGCCTCGTCGGACCCTGTGCCGACGGCCCCGACAAAAAGCCGTCAGCACAGGTTTTAGCCGTCGGCACAGATGAGCATTCATGTAGTGCGCTGAATCATTGGTGATTCAGCGGCTTGCTAGCGAAAGAAGAATGCAGGGGAGGATCGGAAAAGTTCCTTGCCAATTTTTTTTTTTTTGAAAGGGCCTGATACAAATACAAGGAGCTCAACACTTTTACAACCAGGCCCTGCAGAGAAACAGAAACTACACACAGGCCCCGAAAAGTGCACAGAGCACCCACTGTCACCAGGAAGAAATACAATCAGACCCACGCCACAGCCCCAAGCTCCTGGACGCCGGCGAACTCGCCGTACCGCATGCCGCCGGAGAGAAGGCGCCGCCTCACCTTGAAGTCGACTGCAGGAGCCGTCCGCCGCCAAGCAGCGGAACTTGACGCGCTGAAAGAACACAGCCACACACCAACTCACCGACACCGCCCAACTTCCAGCCGAAGACGCCGTCGTCTAGGTCCACCACCGCCAGCCGTCGACCACCTCCAGACGCCGCTCCTCCCCTCGCCGCCAAGGCCGGCCAGAGCAACAACGCCGGAGACCACCTGAACCAACCGAACCAAAAGCGGGACACGGACCTCTGCCAGCTTCCCTCCTCGCCACCACGGCCGGCCGGAGAAGCGGAAGCAGAGGAGAGCACCCGAGGGGGGAGTGGCCGCCCTTCGGCCTGAACGGTCGACGACGAAGACGTCGCCGAGGATGCACTCCCGAGCGCAGCACCACCAAAAGAGCAGCAGCCAGCCGCTGCCACAGAACGCCAACATGGCGCTGCGCGAAGATCACCCCGCCAAACTCCCAGGACAGCCAGATCCGAGCAGATCCCAGCACCACCCGCTCTCCTCGTCACCGAGACGACAAGAACAGATGGGGGAACCCTCGGATCTCTCTGCCCAGAAGAAGAATATATGGTGCGAAAGGAACAGAAGGGTGTTCGACAAGGTTTCCAAGCCAATCCAGATTCTGATTGAAAACATCAAAGCCGAAGCTCTCCAATGGGCGGCTGCCAGCAGGGATCGTCTTATTTTTCAGTAATCGGTTGTATCGGCGTTAGTGTGTCTTCCTCGTCGTTTTCCGTTTGTATCCCTGTTTTTTTTCTGTGGTTCTGTTTCTGGGGGTCGTTGTACTCTGTACTTGGGTCTGTTATGACCTAAACCTCTCTCCCTCTTAGGCTCTTACTATATCATCACGTGCAGCTCTCCTGCATGGTTTGAAAAATAAAAAAAGGTGTGTATTCATTAGATACTTTTATTAGCTTCTGATCCAAGTCTGGTCTGTTTTAACTCTTAATGCGCAATCCAATATAATCGACATCCAGTCATTATCCATTTCGTTCTAGATTTGACTAGAAAATACGGTAAGCAATATGAACAGAGCATTATCCAATCAATCTGATCTGTTTACATCCCTACATCCCACTCCGCCAAATCCAGGCTACACAAATCCGTAGAATACAATAAAGCTTAGACAAGTCCACCTCCAGGTCGACTAGAATGCAAGGAAAATCCATGCGACAGAGAACTAACATGCATCGTGTGGACATAGAACGAAAACGGTGTGGTGTTTCTTTCTTACAGTACTGAGGCGTCACACGTATTATCCTCCGTGGATTCGCTCCTGCCTAACGTGGGAGCTCATACTCCTTGCCATGCATGCCTCTGTACGGACGCCATATCTGCGGGTTCTGGTCGCTGTCTAGAAAGAATCACAATACAAAATGAGCACGAGAGTCTTATTGTAGCTAAGGTGTAATTGATTATCAGTTATACCCGTGGATCAGTAGCCCAATACGTTGTGTTCAGGGAACTCTTCCTGCACCTCCAGTGGTTCAGTACAATAGCAACCCATTGGTGTGCGCCTGTCGTCTCTCTGCAAATGTCAAAACGGTCCTGTGATGGCAGGAACCAAAACTTGGAGACTTTAGACTCCAGGTGCGTCACTGGGAGATTGATACGTATGGGATGACGGCCTGTTAGTTGCTTGGGCGTTAAGGCTGCGTGTCATTTTCGTTGTCTGAATTCCTGCAGCACAATGCCTAGCTAGGTGAATCAAATAAACATTGCACACATCAGGGACGGACCACAGGGTATGCCTGGTTGGCTAAGTAGTTCTCTGAGAACGGGGCAGAGGCTTAGTGGCAAAGTTAGCAGTGGCTAAACCTAGTAACCAGAGTTCAAATCCTGTCAGGCAAATTCTGAAATTCTCACAAAAGAGCAATTCTTTTATAAAATTAAGCCACCAAGGGCTAGTCCTGGTTGGTCACACACTGCTAACTAAAGACTCACACACCCTAGCTAAGCTAGCAAATGAGCAGCGTGAGCATTGGCCCGAAGAATTCCAAGACAAGACTTCAAAATTTTGATGCGGCATACCTTCGGTAAAATGCTGAGTCCGTCACTGGCACATATAGTATATATTTACACCAGTATATCACTAGTTAAGACTGCAAGGTGTTTGTACACGAGATTGTACAACTGCTGCTTACTATTACAGCTATGCCGATTTTCTCTTCTGCTAATGACGAACTCTTACATCTCAGCTCCATACACTACTACTGGCGATCAATTACAGGTCATCAGAAACTGTTGGCTCGTCGAAATGAGGCAACCTGCAACTCACTGCTCCCTTCTGTGTACATAACTATATTTTTGTGGGGTCCCGTACCGTATATTACTATTAGCTATACATGACTAAAACCCAGCAATTTTGTAAACTAACTATGATGATTGATTTATTCATTCAGCTTCTTCAGGAGTCACCATTCACATGACTGCATTGCACCTCATCAGGAGGTGATAGATGATGGTCTTCTCTTCACATGTTGCTGGAAATCCATGCCGGTAAGCACCCTACACAAAAGCAGAAAACGCAAATCAACACTTGCTTAAAATGACAAGCACATTAATTTGCAGTTTCCAGAGTTCTCACTGCAGCAATATGAGTATGTTCCGGAAAAAAAGAATTGGATTGCAAAACATGGCCACGGTGTAGACAAACTCACATTTGGCTGGGAAACTGAAACAGAGGGATGGCGCAGGAGCCGTTTGCTGTGGCTCGGCCACTAGAATGTAGAACAGGCCCATGACGCCCGTGTGCTGCCGGTCGCTGCTGTAGTTGGAGATGACGGTCACACCTCTCCGTCCCTGACCTTGATGGATCCTGGCTTAGGGAAGCACGTCGACATGCCCACAATGTAGTTTGCCTCGTTCCCTGCCTCCTGCCCTGTGCCGTAGGTCGGAAGCGATTCACATAGAAGGCGTCCGTCCTGTAGAAAGCCGAATGTACCTCACAGGTTAGGCTTCCATTTGCCAACATGTTGTGATGTTGCATAACAGGTTAGGCTTACCTTTGCCAAGAGCATGTTGTGATGTTACTATATAGACATCATAAATACAAAGGTATTGCCTCCGTTTCATTATTCTTGCTGTGGTTTTAGTTCTGCCAAGAATTATGAAACGGAGAAGGTACTATTGTGTTTCCCCTCAAAATAACACCGAGCAGTGCATAAGCACAACATGTAAGAGATTAGGGTACTAATCCATCACCTGGCCATGCAATGAGGAACCGATTCCGCCAGAGTGCTGGTGTGCAACACCGTACAGGATATCTCCTCCACGCGGTAAGACCGCTCTAACTGTCTTGACATGGATGCAGTCATTGTTGGCTCGGTTCACCGCACTGCATTCCTCGACTTGATACTCAACCTGTACAATCAACGATTTAAATCATAAACAAACCTACTAAATAATTAAGGACATCAGATTGTGCATTTGAAGTAATACGAGTTTTTCTCAAAATCCGAAACAGTTCCATCATGTGAAGTTCTATTTGCATACCTTGCAAGAATGTTCAGGAATTCCATCGAGCAGAGCGGTGTCAGTAACGTCAAATATGTAAATCTTGACAGGCACCACCGCATCATTCCAGTCAAGCCACGTCACCTTGTACTGCAAGAACAGCTTCCGCACCTCACCATTGAATCCTTCTTTGACCTGACACTGGGTCTGATCATAGCAGCACAACAACCCACCAGTGTAGTTCTTTGAGATTGTGCGCCCATACTCATCGACAGTAACGTTGTACAAGTCGCATTTGCACTCGGTGCAGGCAGGCTTGTCGAGCACGCCCCTCGTGTCGATGGCGTGAATATTGAGGAACCATTTCTCCTCATAGCCTTCAGGGGCCTTCTCCGGATTGCCAGTCTCTATTCCGTAAGGATCAGGGACCCATGTGGCGGTGTGGCGAGTCTCGGAACCAAGCCCAAAGTATTGGCTTAGTGTGGTCTTGCACACTCCATCATTCTTTTCAAGCACTCCCTTTGGAAGCTTGTGCGAATCAGCGCTATGACTGTTCTTCAAAGCATAGTATGGTTCTGCAATCCAGTGATGCAGGTAGGTCTCATGGAGTGGGACAGAGACGCCGTTCTCATCGACAACCTCTGCATCAAAACTCTTGACGGCAATGTGGCCTTTGGGAAAGTCGACATCAGGGTAGACCTTGTTTGAGACTGATCCAGGGGACAATAAGATGGGCGGAGAACGGAACGTCTTTGATTTCAGTAGACGACCTCTCACATTGAGGGCTTCAGAGGGTAGGGGAGAGATAGTAGATAGGAGCGAAACGAGCAGCACAACAGATACAGCCATCTTCATCTTGTTAACAGCTGCAAGTAGACTCTCTATCAGAAACACAGGTTTTTTGCAAAAAAGAAGCTAAACAAAATATTTAGAATATTTTTGTTATATTTATTGCAAAAATCCTTTAATAGCAACGAGCAACTATGAATCACAAAACCTTCAGGCAACAACACCTGATAAAACTACTTCGTAATAATCCATTTCATTTCTTGTCATATGTCTTGACATTTTTATAGGACGACACAGCTGTTCTCAAGTTCAGGTGCGACTTCTCTTGGAACAGTATTGAAGTATAAACTTCTGTTCCTTCTCAAATTGATTCAAGACAACCATCGGGAGTCACAGGTTCTTGGCTGAACCGCAAACTATTCCATATGAAAGAAAAGCTCCCACGTCTACTCCAATGAAGAGGAAGAAAGCATAACTAAAACTTTTACTAAGCAAGTTGAGAAAGACAGCATACACAATTACACATACACATCAGTACTTGAGCAACTTGTGACAGCATAAAATCCAAACTGTTGCACAAGAAGCCATCATAAACAATTACATCAACTTCTAGGTTGTTTCCCCGATGTTGAAAAAAGATGGCATGATTCATAGGTCACCTAAATAATAGTATTCAAGTAAGCATCAGGGCTGACTGATTGGCCACACATAAATCATCACTAAATTGGGGAACTAGATTTGGTCAGGCACCCAGATTCTCTGAACCTTCTCGACCACGAAAAGAATAAAAAGATAAGCTGGCGGCGAGGCTAAATAAAAACCTGCGAACCAGAAACATTCTCCACAAAGAGAAGATTGAATCTCTTATACACGGCACGTACTAACCCATGTGAGTAGATCGTAAATAGCAGGAAATAAATTACAAACAAAGATAGATAGCACAGGATGAGGTAGGATAAGAAGTGATCGAAGGACGAAATCGTTTCTCTTCCGGTGGACTGATTGGATGAAAGGTACAGCAGAGCAACCAATTAATCGATGAATCAGAGACCTCAGCTATCCTAACGGATGATATGGCCGCGAGAACGAAGGTAGGGGAAGGAAGAGGAGGACGACGATGCGTACCAGGATTGGAAGGCGGAGGAGCTGTGGGAGTACAGTTCGTGTGGCCGGCCGGTGGCGTCTCAGAACACGTGGCGGCGGCAGCTTACGGCAGCGCTTGCGTTTCCGCTGCCTGGTAGCATGGGGAGTGATCTCAACGCGGGCGAGACGGTTCACACGGCTTTGCTTTCTAGAAGGGGCCGGTGCTGTGGCATTTTCGTTCAAGGAAACAGATTTTTATATATACAGGGGCGGACACAGACATAAAATTCAGTGGGGGCGAATTAGATGAGTGGGGCAATTCTAGTACAAATTCAAATTTTTTACGAAGCCTTTTCCTTCAAATATGAATAAACTATACTGAATTTTGAAAAAGTGAGTGGCCCCCACTCAGCTGTACGTGCGTTCGCCCCTGTATATATACAAAGATGGACCATGTGTAATAGAAATTAAATTGTGTTTGGTAACTTGGCCATAGTATCGGCAATGGTGATGTTGAGATTGTCTCGTTTAGTAGTTTTTTTACGGAGCCTCGACAGAGTGCAGGGAACTCCCGCATTGCATTATATAAAAAGAAAGTTCGTCCATTCAATAGGGGAAACCGGACCCAAAAATCATACATCACGCGGTTAATTTACGGAAACCAGCAAAAACACACACTATAAATCATGGAACATCATCCGTGCCTCAAACCTAGACCGAAGATGACAAGCCACACCTTGTAGACTAACTCCTACAAACTATCACGTTTTTTTTGACGACCTTGGTTTCTTATCTATTGGGATGGATGGACGGTCGTGTGACTCATATTTCTAACTAGATGAAGGCATAGATGACGAGTACGATGACCACGATGCAATTTCCGATTGTATCCTTTTTTTGTTGTTGCTTGCATCTCAGTTTTTTTACTCGATTTAATGTATGTTTAAAAATATTAATCAGTACATCTAAAAATATATATATTAATCAGTAAAGTTTGATTATTTATACAAAGAGCATATGGAGAATATTTTTTGTTCTTTTTGCGTGTAGAGCACATGGATATATTTAATTCGTCACTGTCCGTCATTAACAACCAGCTGCATTCTGGCTGTGCACAATAATGAAAAATCCACGATGACAGGGAGTACACAACAACCTTAACTAACAGACGATCAGTCCTTAGTATCATAACTCGTGCCCTCTATTGTTGGCCTCCACGCGTTAGAATGGAGCATCGCGTGGAACTCGTTTAGGGCTGAGCCCATCTGGGACCAAAAGAAAAAAAGGGGGGGGATTATGTGTTGACAGTGGGATTTGAACCCACGCCCTTTCGGACCAGAACCTTAATCTGGCGCCTTAGACCAACTCGGCCATATCAACTTTCCATACGCCTGTCCTATCGCTGCTTTATTTGACCAAGTTAGTACCCAGTGTTATCATCCCAACTCAGTAGGCCGACCAGCATCGATCACAGCACACCGATCCCGTTTCCACCAAGATTATGGTGCACGGCACAGCCGCACCCTGACTTGTCATTTTCATTCCACGCAGCGAACACTAATATCACACGTTCTGCCGACGTGCTTGGCTGCTAGTTCAAGTAACTGGAGCAAGCAGCCAACGGAGGCATTGTCAACATCTCTACTTATCAGTGTCCTGCTGTTTCCGTCTTCACCATTCAGGAAAGACACCTCGCCGCATCCTTTGCCACACAAGTGTTAGAAGTCTATCGAGAGCGAACGAGAGAGACAACAAAATGATTCGATAGATTGATTCATTGATCGATTACATGGAGTATTTATACAGGGACAACCGACTATCGGGATGTCGGTAACACGAAAAGACGCCTCTAGGAGACATGTCGGTTTGGGCATATCTACAACCGTTTAAGACGGTTATATCTATTCCTAACACTCCCCCTTGCACAAAGCTACGTCTTGTATGTCTTGTATCCCTTGTATAATCTTGATAATATTCCATGTAGACTTGATGATCTTCGAAGTTGATAATATCTCCCCCAAAAACCCTGTGGGAAAAAATATGAGGAGAATATGGTGTATGATATGTTGCTAAAACTCTTTAAACCGGTGGGGAAATAAGGAGAAAATGATGCAACATATGATGGTTATTATTTCTTTGATAACTCATATGGAAAAATCTTAGAAAGGAAATATCCATAGCGAGTTTAGAGAACAATAAATATGCCTTGTATATTTCCTTTAAAAACCCCGGTGGGGAAAACAGAAAGTATGACATATGATGTTTGAAGTTCTCCCCCAAAAACCCTTTGGGAAAAATGTGAGGAGAATTGTATTTGATATGTTGTTAAAACTCCTTTAAAACCCAGTGGGAAAAGTAAGGAGAAATGATACAACATATAATGATCATTGTCTCTTTCATAACTTATATGAGAAAACCTTGAAAGGATAAAACTCATTGGTAAGTTTAGAGAACAATTAATATGCCTTGTATACATCCGTTAAAACCCGGTGGGGAAAATAGGACATATGACATATATTCTTGTGTTGACATTACCTCATTAAAAACCTTGATGAGAACCTTGAGAGTAAACTCATAAAGGGAAAAAGAGTGTAATATAATGTTTGAGTAGGTTATAATTCAGGAAGAGACTCCCCCTGATCCTTGCAATATAGGGGCAATATGCTTAGTGATATTGCTTTTGTATAACCTGTTTGCATTTGAGCAACACAAGCATTATTATCTTGTAGATAATAGTTGGTGATTCAATAAACCAATACAACATGAATGTTGAATGTGGTTTATCATTCCGTAAAGCCCCACATATTTGTGAAACCTTGTATTTCAGAATGATAGTGGGTGTAGCCATAGAGTCTGTTTGGAAGACATCAATGGAATGGCAAGCCCACCATGTAGGTACATGAAGCCCGTCTGTGATCTAGTATTATGGGGATCGTAAAAGTAGCTAGTATCAGCGGATCCGATGATATTGGAGTTCAGATTTCTCTGAAATAACAAATAGGTCAAGATATTTGATGCCTTGGAGATATCAGAAAGATACTCTTGTTCCTGTCACTAGTGTTAGGTCCAATGGCACTGAGATTTGGAACAATATGTCCCAACATCTCTTATCCATCCTCCATGGTATGCATCTATGTTTCTCTACGTCTAGAGATTGAATAACCATAGAGTTTAGATGGATATGACTTGTCCATGATTTGAATTTCTCCAATAATTTCTGGATATAGGCAAAATGATGTACCATAATATTGAGTGAAGGTGCTCGAATTGTAGCTAAAGCAAAGTTTGATATTTTTCTTACATCCTTCATCTAAGATTCCGTCTCTAGATGATTACATGGTTCATCAATATGTTGTGTGTTGCGAGTGATGTTATAATCATCAACATACACTGATTTTATGAATACCCTTTCGAGGATTTCTTGATGAACATGTGAGCAATCATCATTGTTAGAGTAATCCTTTTGTATAAGGAACTCACTAAGTCGGTAGTACCAGATTTGTTCGACTATTGTAAGTCATGTAGTGACTTTTTGAGTTTACACTATGCATGTTGCGATTTGTATTTGGATTCAAAATTGGGATTCCCATGGGAACTTATATGTCTGAATCAAGTGACACATGAATATATGGTCACTACATCTATCAACTGCATAAATAGATGATTTGTACTGCCATTGAGACAAGTTATCGGAAATTGATTCCACTTGTATCCAGAGAATGTATTTTGGGTATCTGCGTGAACCCTTATGCTACATGCCTTGCTATTGACTCACCACCTTGTTGTTCTCATTCCGTTCTTGGACGAAAACTGGTGTAGGTATTTCTTTTGTGTATACCTTCCTTTATTGAGCAAGGCTATTTCTTCTTGGATTGCATCCTTTGATTGAGTCCAGTCCAAGCGAGTGTTTTGAACTCTGCCATGGCCATGGTCTTTGGATCCGGATCATTGTAAAGGTTGTTTGCAATCATTGTGAGAAATATATGTCGACAATTGTAGGCTTTCATTTATAAGATTCTCCAGAATGTATGAGGTTTGGTGGAAATCTTGTTTACCTTTGATGACTCTTCGTGGTTTCCCAATACGGTCAAGTCTAGGTATTCCGATATCCCAGTCATTGTGTGCACTATTGAGCTGGGTTGTGATGGTTTTCCATCCACGGGTGTATACTACCCATTTTGTGTCTATCAACGTGAAGTTGACTTGCATTTACTGATTCTGAGGGTTTCTTCCTCAGTTTCCTTTGTTGCTTGCAAGAAGCTGAATCCTGCTGTGTGGTTGTACTTCTCCCCCTCTTGTTTTGAACAAGGAGTTGAGTGGTTTTTTGGTATACCTCCACTCTTTCGGGCACACTTGTTGCAGGATTATAGGATTTTGTGATATGTTTGTAGCCAGTAAATGGATTTGGCAGGTTATTTGCAATCTGTTGCAAATTAGTGATTTTCTGAACGCGAAGTTCAGTGTCTTGAGTACGTGAATTTGAGGCAGAAATGTGTTGAACATTCCAATTGATTTCCTGGCTTTCTTTTTGGTACTTAAAATCTCCCCCTAATGCCTGGAAATTGTCCTCACTAAGCATACTAGCCTTGAATAACTCCCCCTGACAGGGGCATGAGGTATTTATAGTTGACGGAAATACAGTTATTCCTCACATAGATCCCGAATTTTCTGTGAGGGGCCATTGATGTATGCCGTGGTGGTGATATCGGTATGTAACCGAATTATCGCAGATGGGAAATACTTTTGATTTGCACGTACTAATTTTAGAGGGAAGGTACTACGATATGTAGTCCACTGCAATTGAATTATGTCAGCGGGTGTAAATTTGCATGACTCCAACGCAAGGTTGGTATTTGCAATTCATTAGTAAGAGATACGCTATGAGCTTAATTCTCTCTTTATTAGAGATTCAACCAAGCCATTTTGAGTGTGGATATACGGGACCGAGTGCTGATCTTCAATCCCTAGTGCCATGAAATAATCATTGAAGGCACGTGTGGAGAATTCAACAGCGTTGCCCTTTCAGATAATGAGCTTGTCTCATTATTTGTCGAATTCATGGTTTTTGTGTGGATGATAGGCACACGTGGGACCATCGTGAAGATGTGTCATTTATAACCATGAAACTCTTAAAGGTCCACACAATGGTTCGAGTGTCCACAAACTCCGAAGATTGTGGGAATTTAGCATCATTTAAATCCTAACTAATGGAATTGCTGATAATTTTTCGCATCATCCCTATGCTGGAATGACCAAGGCGATCATGCCAAGTTTGGAATGCATTGGCATTCTGAAAAATTACCATGTTCGCAACATTGGTTACGGTTTTAATGTATGTGTAGTGCAATCCTGACGATAATGAGAGAATTTTGCATTTAAATGCTTGTCATATCCGTTGTTGTAGTAAAAAGGAGATACTCCTCTTTGTTGTCATCATGGGTTTCGATATGGAAACCATTTCTGACGGATATCTCTACATCTTGTAGGGTACGAACTTAATCAAGATACTATAAAGCGTTCTCGATTAATACTTTAGTACCCCATAAATTTGGTACTGACAGAACCAACAATTACAACATCGCGTCTAGCGATTAAAATATATTGTTATCTCTTAGTAAGAGTTTTGAATATATATATTTCCCCATGTATAGTTTGTGGTTCATTGTACAAAGAATGTTTACTCTTTCATCAGATTGACTCCCGTAAAATTCTATATATAGAATTGAAGATTTTCATTATGAAAACCTTTATCAGATATATAGAACACATACAAATTTCTTTGTATCATAACTGCTGATACAATATACTGTGATATACAGTAATTGATGACAATTTTATGTTTATTACAACAATAAATAGACGTAGATAAGGAGTTGGGGAGACAAGTAAAGTCTCCAAACATGTCATGTGAATAATATTCGATGACCATGTTCTCCATGTTCATGGGATTTTCTGAAAGTTGGGGAGCTTGTTGTTACATTATGTGAACATCTGACTTCCCTAGTATTTTCAGATCGGAGATTGAAGTGTGCTTCATATCTTTACCCTTGAGTAGGTCGGTTGCGTCCCACAGAATATTATTATTTAGCGGGGCATCTCTCTAGGGGAGATTGAAGTGCCGCCATAGTTTCATGAGACACATTATTTGACCTTATTGTCTATAACTCATGTAGGTTAGTTGTGACCTTCGAGAGCAAGCTCATCGAAATATGGTCATCTTGGCTTACATGGATGAGAACCAGAGATTTTGTAAATTTACTTGTATGTAAATTAAAATCATCATGGTTATGTTGTAATAAAATTTGCAAAATTGTGAGTTTCAAACATCTATCATAAACACTTTGGAGATATCACCATTTGGGGTCCGTCTCACTTGGAGATATCACCATTTTTATGGAGTCCGTCTCAGAGTACTAAGAAGCATAATCTGACCGAAATCAGTAGACGCCTTGATCTTAGTACCTTATGGAGAGCACGTTGAAGGTAGTCATAATGTCAATTTTGACAAAATGTAGACCTTACAATAATTGTGGATAATCTGCATATCATGCAGTAGATGCCACATTACCTTGTGATCCCATATATAAATTTGAGATATTCACTTTATAATTTTGCATATCAATTCAATTCGAATTAAGTCAATTTTGTGCCTTTTAGGCATTTTTGCACTTAATTGATGGCGAGTTGATATTTAATTTTTGCAAGAAAAATTAATCTCAATTGCAAAAAGCGTAATTAATCTCGACATGTGGCGAACATGGAGATATATAGATCTAAGAAAGATTCCGGAATACACCGTACTCGACAGAGAAACAGTACTATAGAGGTACTGAATTTATATTTGCAAGAAATTAAAAATCTCAATTGCAAATAGGCGTAATTAATCTCGACACGTGAAAAACGTGGAAATATATTACATCAAATTAGGTTCTGGAATACATCAGTACTCGAACAGAAAACAGTACTGAAATATATGTACCGAATTTAACAGTCTAAAACAGGAATAAAATCACTGCTAGAAGCTACTGATACAATACTAATTTGCTAAAAGTAAGCATATCAAGCTAATTAGCTACAGTATTAAATAAGTAGCAAGTACTGCCTTGATTCCCTGCCTCTGTGCCGCGTGTGGTCAAACAAATAGATAAGGAGAGAGACAGGGAAAAAATCCCCAATTTCTCAATCCCTATCCTCACGAGACACAGGCGGAGACTTCCATGGCTGGCCGAGCGCCACATCGAGGCACGCCGCCGCAGCAGCGCTCACCGGCGGCGAGAGGCGCACCCGCCGCGCTCGTCCCCGTCAGAAGATCCTCCAGGGAGCAGGGTGCTCGGTGCGACGCCGTTGAAGGCACCATTCGCAAGCCCGAGGGCGGCCGGGCGCCCGGGCTCCAAGTCCCCGCGCGTGCGTCGCAGTTGCTCGACGGCGGGCTGGAAGGCCATGAGGCGACGCCGAGCGCCCGTGCGCGGTGAAGGCGGAGGGGTGGCAGGGGAGCCGCGGCCCGCGGAGGACGGCGTGCGCGGGTATCCCGACGGCACGGCATCGTCCTCAACTGCGGGTGTTGCGACGGGAGGCGCGGCGGCGCGGCGACCTCAACGGCCGCTGGGGTCGGAGATAGCAGCGGCGCGGGAGAGGGGCGCGTCGCCCGTGCGCTGGTCGTGAAGACCAAGCGCGCCGCAAGGAGCACCACCACGCCGGGAGGCTGTGGTCGCGTGAGCCGGTGCGCTGCGGGCATGGCCAACTCCGGCGGTCCGCGCCGTGGGACGCCGTGTTCGGGCTCACCTTGTTGTGCAGAGGAGTCGCCGGTGATCCACCGTCGTCCGTCGACGGTATGGCGGGGCGTCTGCCCGCTGTTGTCCTCTTCTTCTGTTCTTGTTCTTTTCGATCTCGAAATCGCTCAGGTGTAGAGCAACGTGGCTGATAACGTGTTAGAAGTCTATCGAGAGCGAACGAGAGAGACAACAAAATGATTCGATAGATTGATTCATTGATCGATTACATGGAGTATTTATACAGGGACAACCGACTATCGGGATGTCGGCAACACGAAAAGACGCCTCTAGGAGGCATGTCGGTTTGGGCATATCTACAACCGTTTAAGACGGTTATATCTATTCCTAACAACAAGAACCGAGTTTATCCACAGGAGAAGAGAGACTCACGGAGCTCGTTTTTTTGAAAAAATCAAAAACGATATTTTTAAATTTCCAAAAAATCTGAAAAAATCCTAAAAGTAGACCCTGGTTATGTCTACCATTGTGCAAAATACCAATGCGAAATATTGCAAAATACCAATGCGAAATATTGTGTATTGTGGTCTGTGCAAAAATAACAAATTTCTGGATCTCATATGTGATTTGAAAAATTTGAGCTTTGCCAGAATTTGTCTTTTTTGTACAGGACGGAATACAAACTATAACGGGTTGCAAATTTACACACTCCTAGAATATGTCATTGTGAACGTCTAGAATTTTTTACAGAATTTTTAGAAACTTAAAAATATCGATTTTATTTTTTTCAAAAAACGGGCTCCATGGAGCTCGTCCTCCAAATGAACTTTCCGCTATTTCCATTGCCATGTGAAAAATAAACACATACTTATATTACACTTACGTATAACTCACGCGGGCTGCCAAAGTCATCTAGACCCAAGGGGGTAGAAGGTCACACGTAGATAGCCAAAATAATTGACGAATCGTACGGCATCAGACTGTAGAAATGAAATGCGCCCCGATGTACAATGCCAGGGCAGGCATGTTGCTAAAGGAGGTCATCTCCCGGACATGAGGTTGACCAAGCCCGGGTTTTCGTAGAGGGCGTTCATGTCCCAGAACTCGCTCGTCGAAGAGAGCGTCATCAGCGCGACGACCACGGATCTCATCGTAGGCCTCTGCTTGGGATCCTCCTGCGTGCATGCGTTCGCGAGGTGCATCATCTGCAAGCACAAGGCATTCTGGGAGTTACAAAAGAAGCTTCGGATTCATATTGCTCATGGGTTGAGAACGGGAGTTGAACTCTAGGAGGTCGAATCAATCTTTTATTAGGAAAATGTCGTGAAGAGTGAACTCTAGGAGGTCGAATGCCTCTTTTATTAGGAAAAGGTCCAAAAAGCCAGTTTCTTTGACTTTCCACGGGCCTAAACTCGATTTCTTAAGCTGTTATGTCCTCCGAAATGAAGTGGATTGGTATGGCGTGGCGTATACACGTTATGCAAAACAGAACGTATGGTTACTTAACTCTATTTTCTCATGGCTTGTTAAAGCTTTCTTTTTCACAAGGCACCAGATGTTTTATCTTGGCGTATATCTAACTGAACAAAACAAAGGGAGGCAATATTTGTGATGGAAATTGTTCTGCCTGAGCACGTTTCTCTAACCTTGAGAATGGCGTCGATGGAATAATCGTCTCCCAGCTTTGGGTCGATTAGCTTCTGGAGGCCTTCCTTTGGATCCGGTGCGTTGAGAGCCTCCTCAAACTACAAGTTTCAGTATGGTAAGTCATCAAACAGGCAAAGATGAAACTTCAGCAAAGGACCCAAAGTTGGACTGTTCGTGGCTTGGAAAGCATATAAATGTATGGTATCAACAGATACTCAACTATCTACTGTCTCAACAATGCGGACGCAAGGGGTATCAATAATAGATCATGAGTTCAAGATCCTGTTATTCAGACTTTCTTGAACTAACTGATGTACCCAGCAGATTGATTCACGGAAAAGGTAAACTAGCAGTTTTATAAAACCAGTTAACTGAGCAGCATAATTACCAGATAAACCAATCCCTTCGAATCACTAGCAGATTCGGTTGATCGGACAATGGCATCTTTGGCTGAAATAAGTTCGTACAGGACAACACCAAAGGCATAGACATCAACCTTTGGAGAAACATCACCGTATCGAGCATATCTGCAAACACCATTGTCCATGAATGTCAAGCGGCGATCACAAACGGGGGCTACTTTGCAGTTAGCAAAATAACAAGTGAATGTTCAGGACACATACTCTGGAGGCATGTAACCGAATGTACCAACAACACGTGTTTGCAAAGATGTGCCACCGACTTCTGTAAGTTTTGTTAGACCAAAATCTGCAACCTGGAAGATGCACATAATTATTACATGAAGGATGGACCAAAGATATAGAAGCATAAAACACATGAATTCTCCTTAAATCATTCCTACCTTTGCACGGGTGTTCTTGTCTATCAAGATGTTTGCAGATTTGATGTCACGATGTATGTAGACTGGAACAGTATGCTCATGAATGTACTCAAGACCTCTTGCTGAATCTAGTGCAATCTGAACTCTTTCAGCCCAAGACAGAGGCTCATAATCTATACAAACGTGCTGAGATTAATTTGCCGGTAACAACAGAAAAGGCGCAGCAAGTATTTTGAGAGGCATAACATTACCAGTTCCACGCAAATGCTGGCTTAAGTTGCCATTCTCGATAAATTCATAGACAAGGAACAAAGAACTCTCCGTGCAATAACCAATCAAGCGCACCTGCAAGAAATAAACATTGAAATGAAAGTGAAAAAGTTAGTATAACCTGAAAAAAGATTAGATGGAAATTATGAGATTATTTCTATGTAAAATCTACTCCCTCCGTTCGACAATATAAGATGTTTTAGGTGTTTCACATGTTGTCTAGATTCGGACTAAAATGAGTATATATACACTAAAACGTGTCTAGATACATGTGTATACATGTGAATGTGGAAAAAGGCTAAAACATCTTATATTGTGGAACGGAGGGAGTATATTATTATCCCATTAAGAAACATACTCCCTGAGTACCGAATTATAAGATGTTTTGGATATTTCAATGTAGACTACATATGTACTGAAATGAGTGAACAGACACTAAAACGCATCGGTATACATGCAATTCAGAAAAAGCTAGAACATCTTGTAATTCGGAATGGAGGTAGTATTATTTAGGTAAATAAACAGAAATATCACGTACCAGGTTCAAATGATGAACATGTGTCAAAACCTTTAACTCGGCAAGGAACTCTTGGGTAGCCTGCATGTCCATTTTTTTTATGGCAGCTTTCTGAACAGTGGAGAACACAAGAGAAACAAAACAAGTCATTTAAAATGAAGAAGATATCATGATTTTGCATGATAACAATGCATGGAGAATCATTGCTCCTACACCGTTGTTCAAGCCCCTAATTAGGTACTCCATCCATTCACTTTTATAAGGCATTGGACCTATCATTTCCATTTTGACTACATACATACTAAAATGAGTGAATATATGTACAAAATAAGTCTAGATATATTTGAATCAAGAAAAAGCTACAATGCCTTATATTAGTAAACGGAGGGAGTACATGGTTGTTGAATTTCTGAAATGCAAATGGAGAAAAAATATTTAACTTACCTCTCCTCTCAGCTCAGCATAATAAACAGCGCCAAAACCACCTTGTCCGATTTTATGAATCAAGTTAAAGCCTTCTGTAGCATTAAAAAGTTCTTCGTATGAGAACTCCACTGATTTGTCGACAGTAATGCCAGCAGCTGGTGAAGCTCCATCAGCTTGAGTAGTCGATGGTGTCACTTTTTGCATGGGTATATTGGCTGGAACGAAAAGAGTAGTATTCATAAATAATAGAAAGACATATGTTGTTACATTTGTCAAGGACTCTTAAGGGGAAGGAAACATTGGAAGCATGATTCATGGTTCTCTAACTTTCTCTATCCTCCAAACGTACACTTATAGGTCCCTAACATAGCTCATCGGTTAGAATTAAAGTCCCCCAAACTGTTAGTCATAATCATAACTCATAAGTATCATACTCTGTTCACTCCATATATCCAGGTTCATGAAGACCAATATCATTGCTCACAGGATACAAGCATTTCTTCAACCACCCAATCCTTTTAACAGAACGTTATTCAGATGAACGAAGAAGACCAAATTAACTTTCAGTAGTAAAATCAGGACATGCAAATGTTTTTCAACAAAAGAAGCTACCAGAATAACTCTGTGTTGCAGGATCAGAGGCAGACAGAAATCCATAAAAAGCTTATCATTACCTAGCCGGATAGACTCTTCAGAAGATGGAAGCAGTGTGTCCTGTTTCGCTTTTCTTCGCCTATAAAACAAGAATAACAAGACAACAAGAACTAGTGCAACTACACCACCCAAAACACCTCCTGCTATTGCTCCTGCCGAACCTTTTTTTCCTGGTACGAAGATTTGAGCATCAATAAACATCATAGTTCTCTCACAAGACACAACGGTATCATGTTTTCTTTCCGGAAAACCTTAACGCCGAGAATAATTAGCTTGTGAAAGGACAGATGCTGCCTGTACTGCACAAAATGAGGACACTTATCAGCACAACTACGTGATAATAAACATTACATGGTTAATAGTGGTGCAATTCAAGTGGTTAAGACTGCAAGTTAATATAAGTCCTACCCTGATGATTTTAGAGGAAGGTAACTTCCATTGGGATCTGGAAAAAAACAAGCGGAGTAAAATATTTTAGGAGGATGTGATGAATTCTATACAAAATATAATTGATGGCAAGTGTTTTCTTCAGGAAAACATATTCATCAAATTGAGTTAAGAAGCCCCCTGTCACCACATGGTATAATCAAATACATTGAGGGCCTCACATGAATTTTCTTTTGCAAATTAATAATAAGTCAAGATAGTTTGGGCCCCGCTGATACTTCAGGCAATTTTCTTACTAAAATTACCATGGATGCAGAATTGGCATGAACCAACCCACACAATCAGTAGCATATATATACTATCAGTTAATTTGCCAGCAACACATGAAGGAAGAAATATGTGCAGGTCAGTGCCATAACCAGAGTTCATCCCTTTTCATTGGGTACTCACAAACATTAATGTAGCTAGAACAGTAGTAGTACCATTCAATTTGTCGAAACAAAATGCACACGCCATTAGTATACTTCAATCAGTTCATTGGTTACTCAAAACAGGAACTGTGAACAATTGCTAATATAAAACTAACCCCATGACCAATTTTGCACCAAACAGCAATAACAATGTACATTATTGAGAACGAAACTGCACAGCGCACCTCTGTACAGCAATCAATGCTCAATACTCCTCCATTTCAGCTAAACCAAGCTATAATTATTTACCCAAATTCCCCACAGTTCAATTCGAATAGCGGAACTACAGCTACAAAGGGGATTCGCGGAGCCTCACCTTTGGTAGGTATATACACGATTCCGCTCCCGGTGACGCCGTCCATCCCGGGGTTATACTTCCTGATGAGGTCCATCTGCTCCGTGGACGAGAAGCCATAGGTGGCGGCGACGGAGGCGAGCGTCTCCCTGTCCCTGAGCGGGTACGAGAGGAAGAGGCCGTAGTCCTTGGAGACGTCCGGGTCGCCGCAGGAGCAGTTGACGGTGACGTTGACGGTGGCGATGTCGGGGATGTTGTTGGGCGGGTAGGTGTTGGTGGCCTGCAGCCAGGCGACGGTGGTGAGGTTGTTGTAGAGGTCGGCGATGCTGGTGTAGGTCTCCCCGGTGGCGACGGGGTGCGGGAAGGAGCCGGCGAGGTAGGTGGCGGCCGGATTGGACGGGAACGAGAGGCACTGGCAGGAGAAGGAGACGTTGATGCGGGAGCCCGCGGGGACGTAGTCGAGGTTGGAGCTCCCGGGGTTGTACACGGCGAGCGCGCGGTAGTTGTCCCCGAAACCGAAGAGCTGCCCGATGTAGGTGACGTTCTGGCCCTGCGCGACGTAGTAGGAGCCCAGCGCGAGGTCGCAGCCCTTGCTGCAGCCGTCGCCCGCGGCGGCAGCGGGGTTGGAGCCCGCGGCGGCGGCTAGGAGGAGCAGGAGCGGCAGGGAGAGGAGCGGGGGCGGTGGTTCCATGGCGGCCTTGGCGCGGAAACCCTAGGGCGGAAGCTGCTTGGTAGTACTACCATTCGAGGAGAAGCGGAGAGGAGGAGGGGGAAGAAGACGGCGACGCGTCGGGAGTTTGACTCGCGGGCAGTCGGCGGTTGCGGTTTAGCATCTCCATGAGAGTATGACAGGTGGGGTACAGTGGAACAATGTGGAGGTGGTCGTATATCGGCGGCTGCTGTGCTGCAGTCAAAGGAAGAGTACAAATCCTGGAGTGCCCCTTGGGGCACGGAGAGACAAAACATAAAACTCGCATTGTCACCAAACTTCATTACAAAATTATCTAATTTCGAAAATATTTTTGAAACTAACTCAAAACGGTGCATCCAATAGGACCGTGGATCTGGCATTCTGGCTGAGGCCGTCTTATGAGCAACCAAACGGCCCATTTTTTTTCATCCCAAGAAATTCTTGGAGGCAATGCAGCTAATCAAACATGCCCCATAGCGCTCTGGCCTGCAGCGCTATACCCCCACTCTAAATAAGCTCCAAAGAACACCCAACCGGGCGTCGTTGCAAACGTCCTAAATTTCAGTGTAGCGCACTAGACACAGGGAGTTATGCTCTTGAGTATAGAGCCGTGGGATGGAACGCTTAGAGGATAGCGCATCACGACATGTGCTACCAATTTGGGTTAGTTTCTAAAATATTTTCGAAAGTAGGCCATTTTGGGCTAAAGTTTCCAAACAAGATCAATTTTGTGGTTTCACTGAACGGGATATCCCGTCCAGGAATGCACCTCATGCGCAATTTTATTGCTAATCGCGAGATTAGTGCATTATTATATTATTTTTGGTACTCCCTCCGATCCATATTAGTGGGCATAGCTTTGTCTAAATTCATATGTATCTAGTTAAGTATTTAGACTAGATACATGTGTATCTAGACAAAGTTGTGCCCACTAATATGGATCGGAGGTAGTAATAGATGTTTATTTATAAAATAAAGACAAGATAAAAACACCAACACTGACTAAGCAGACATGAGAATCCTAACTTTTACAAAAAGACTCATCAAAGAAGGAAAATTATAAGGCGGACCAAAGAAACCTCTGAGGGCCTCTTTTGTTTAGGGTTTTCAAAAAAATTGTATAGGATTTGAACCATAGGAATTTTTTCTATGGAGTCCATTGGGTTCAAAGGAATGAATCCTCCAAAATTCTTATGAATTGCTTTCGTACACTACAATCGCATAGGATTTCTAGCAAGAGGTGAGACCTATTGGAAAAATTTCTATGAGTTTATGACAACTATACCATGTACTCAATGCTTATAAAAGTTTCCTGCGGTGCAATCAAACAACAGATGAGTCCTACGTTTCTGGTTCCTGTAAGATTCTAAATGGCATGATGACGAGGGGTTAACTCATCAAATCCCATGGTTAAGGACCTAGGGTTGAGATTGTGGGGAGAGAACGTGGTAGTACTGGTAGTTTCGTCGGCTGACAAGCAGAGGCAAAGATTTACCCAGGTCCAGGCCTCCGGAGAGTAACACCCTACTTTTTGCTTGTCTGGTATTGATCGTGTGAGATTATGCGGTTACAGGGAGGCTCCGACGAGATGTCGATCTCACTAGGGCTTTTGGTGGTTCGAGTATTGCCTGTCCTGGATCAGCGGCCCTCCCAACTTTATATAATAGGCTGGGTCTCGGGAGTTCGTAACCAACCCAGATTACATGTAAGGAAAGCCTAAACCGACTATGCCTATGTCTAATCTTGGAGGATACTCCATCTCGTTGGGCCTTTCGTCATGGGCTTCATGTAAGCTCTTGATAGTTGGGCCTTAGTCGACACGTGCACCAGGTACCCTTATGGTAGGGTACCCGAGATGTATATCCTTGTCAGTAGCCCCCGAGTACTTGTCTGACTCGAAGAATCGGGCATGGACTCGCTCGTAAGTGCACGTCATATGCTTTGTACTTGTATGTTGCAATTGGAATTCCTGTATGAATAGCACATGTTGGCTATGTCGAGTATTTCATCGACTTAGGTTTTTGCTTATGATAATCAAGAGATAATAGCTTAGTAGGCCCGGTACACTCGACGGATCGGGACCGGCTAACTACACATTCGGGTAAAACCTTACTAGCTTTCAATCAAACTCGAGTCCCCGGACTCGAATCTGGAACAGACTGGTCAGACTCGACTAGGCCGCGGAGGTCTTACTGAATCGATCTGCAGTATAACTTTGAAATTTACCCAACGCGTCCGTCAGGATTTTTCATCATGTCTGTTGACATGGAAAGTATAAGGATTGACGTTGCTGGAACGGTCCTTAGCCCAGCTCGAAAGTTCGGCGGGTCTTACCTTTGCACTATGTGTGCAGCATCCGAGGTATTTGCGGCGGACGCAACGCGGGAATGTTTCGAGTATGATTTTGTATGTGAACTGAGTCGAGCCTTTTGTCGGCTGACACTTTGTCGTTATTCTATCGGGTGCGCGACAGCGCTCCCGATGGGAGTAGCCCCCGAGATTGTGCTTTATTGCTTGCAATGGAGGATAATCTCAAATCTTTTTATCCCATACACTCTCAGTCGAAGAAATTTTTGATACACTCCCGATGGGAGTAATATGCCTTAGTCGAAGGAACGATCGAGTGACCATTTTTTGCTTTAACGTTGCTTTTTCACACCCGAATCAAGCGAGGCAATCGAGTGACTGATATGCATTGGGCGAACTCGAATGCTTTTCTGAACAGATCGCTTGCAATGACGTCAGGGATGACGTTTTTTGTCGACTGTGCTGCCTGACACGCGGTGGCGTGCGTTATGCTGTGATGGATGGGACGTGACACGCATGTGGGCCCATTATGCAGCGCTGACCGAACAACTGTGCCGTTTGGACTGGATTTGACCGGCCTGGCCCACTTTTGACGGAGGTGTGATGATGGCTCCTCTTTTTGCGTGCGTAGTGGGCGGAGTGGCTGGCGACGATTGCCCTCCGCGTTTGCCACGTGTACGGTGGGATTGCGTGCGGAACACACGATTATGATCTGAACGGTTATGATCGCTTTTGATTTGTGGTAAATAGGGGGAACGGCGCTGGCATTATTTTTACTTGCCATTTGCTCTGCGCGCCGCCCCTGCTTCATCGTCTTCCTCTCGCTTCCCCATTGTTCTTGCGCCCGAGCTCCCGCTATTCCCCTTAGCCACCACTGCCATGGCGCCAAAGTGAAAAGCTGCTGCTGTCGACGCGCCCGCGACCGACGCGGCCACTCTGAAGGGGAAGAAGACTGCGGCTGGTGCATCTGCGCCCGTCGTCGACCTCAAGAAGAGCGACGGCGATTGGATGAAATCCACCATTAAGGAGGCGCATCTGGACAAGCTTCGCGAGGATGGAATGCTGTCACCCGCGGACCAGCTGTTCGTCCGCGCGCCGTCGCCCAAGGAGGTACTCCCCGAGCCTCGCTCTAACGAGCGCGTTTGTTTTGCGGAGTTTCTACCTAGGGGTTTTTCGTTTCCCTCCACGACTTTGTTCGTGGTTTGATGTTTGCTTACGGGGTGCAAATCCATGATTTCACACCGAATGGCATTATGCACATTGCCTGCTTTATGGTTTTGTGCGAGTGCTACTTGGGAGTTTCTCTCAGCTGGGCCCTCTGGAAGTCGATTTTCATGGTCTGGCCCAACAACCGAGGCGGCCGCACCTATCCTGTTGGCGGTTTCGGGATCCAGGTGCGCAACGACACCCGCTACTTCGCCCTGAAGCCAGTCGACTCGGCGCAAGGGTGGAGGAAGAGGTGGTTTTATGTGCGCGTCGACCAGGAAGGAGTCCCGCCATTTTCGACTGCTGGTATACTCGCGAGGACGAATGCCTGGGACCACCCGCTTTCGGCTGAAGAAAAGGCAGAAGCGCGCCTCTGCTGTCGAAGATTGGAGAGCTGCTAAGCAGCGTAACTGGTGTGCATTTGATTGCCACCTTTGTGAAGATGCGGGTGTGGCCGCTCCGCGCTCGCGCCCACCCCATGTGGGAGTATGAGGGTGCGCTCGACGTCACCCGAATGAGCAAGGAGGAATTGTCGAAGAGCGAGCTGGTGTCACATGTACGGTCCATTACCAGCACAAAATCCAGCGAGCCCTGCAACGTCGACTGCCCTGTCACTCCTTATGGTGCTGAAAGGCCTTTGGAGGAGGTTAGTGAACGATCAAGTTTATGATCTCCTGGTTTTGCTTTTTGTTGTGCATCTTTGTAACTTTCGACTGCTGTATTTGGTATGCAGGGTCATTCGACTGCGTCAACCCTTCCTCCTCTTCCCGAAAATGGCCCAACTCATGAAACGGAGGTGCAAACGGTAGAAACGAAGGGAGGGGATGAATCTCCTCTACCTTCGGCTACCACATCTCCTATGGAAGAGGTCGAAGAGGAAGGGGCAGAGGAAGTACAGGCCGAGGAGCCCGCCACGACTGATCATGTGAGCGAGGTTCCCCCTCGCAAGCGTCGTCGGGTGGCTCGAGGTATGTCTTCTTCCACGAGTTCACCCGCGAAGGAGTCAGATGTGAAAGATGACGGAGACTCGGGCTCGTCTCCTGCTGCCACAGCTGCTCCTTTGAACGTGAGCCCGTTGAGCTCAGCTCCTCCTCCCCAGTCGGGTGAGGAGCTACTTTTTTGGAGGTCCAAATTTTGACAACCTCGACACTGACGAGGAAGAAGAGCATAGGTTTGCTCCGTATGCTTTTTGTACTTAGTTTTTGCTTGTTTATATTTTGCTTATGTTGTATTTCTTCTGTCGCTCGCAGTGCTGAGACTGTGCGTCCACTGACTCCTCCATCCGAGAAGATTACGATCCCTGAGCACCTGGAAGTTTCTCATGTGGTTCCGGAGGTCGTTCAATCAACGGCCTTGGCTACTGCTATTGAAACGGCCAAGGCTACGAGTGCTGCAACTCCGGAGGTTGGGACATCTACCTCGAAGCCTGCACCTTGGACTGAACACGTAAGTGTCTTTTGCCGAGTCCGCATATGGTACTTGTTATGTATAACTTATGCTGGTTTCATGTGCTTGTAGCCTTACTACCTCAACCTGGTAGAATCGGGCAAAGCTTTTGTCCAGATGAAGCAGGAGAGAAACACTTTACGCGCTGACCTGGACCAGCTCACCCGTAAGTGTATTTGCTGCCTCTGAAGCTCTCTTGCTGTCTTTTACTGTACTGATTTTGAGTTATGCCTTCCGGATCCAGGTGACAAGAAATCAGTTGAGGATCGGGTTAAAGAGCTAGAAGATGCACTCGCCAAGCAGCGTGTTGAGTCGAAGAAGGCTTTGGATGATGCCAAGGACTCCGCTGCCTTGCGCGAGAAAGAGTATGCTGAGCGGCTGGCTAGCCTCACCGGAGACATGGGCGGTGATGGCGTGAATCACACGCTCGTTGGGAGACCCCAAGAGGAAGGTATGATGCAGTTCAGCAGCAAGTTTTCCCTCAGAAAGAAACCAAGGTTATCGAACCAGTAAGAGCAGCAACTCTTCAGAAGGTTGTTGGTGGCCGCACGGCGCAATACGATCACCAACGTGGAACCTGCACACAACACAATCAAACTACTTTGCCCCAACGAAACAGTGAGGTTGTCAATCTCACCGGCTTGCTGAAAACAAAGGATTAAACGTATGTGTGGAAAATGAGTATTAAATTGCAGAGAATGAAAAAGGAACAGTTTGCAGTTTGTGGTTGTTTAATCAGTGTAAAAGAATGGACCGGGGTCCACAGTTCACTAGTGGTGTCTCTCCATAAAAGATAACTAACATGTTGGGTGAACAAATTACAGCTGGGCAATTGACGAATAGTGAGCGCATGACAATGCATATACATGACATGTTGACTACTATGATATTTAATTGGGCATTACGACATAATACATAGACCGTTATCCAACAGCATCTATGACTAATAATCCACCGCCGGGTTGTCATCCGAGTCCCCCGTTGGTATTAAGTTGCAAGCAACGGATAATTGCATTAAGTAAAGTGCGTAATGTAAACAAACACATATGCCCGTGGACATAGCATCGTTAGGTTATCCCTAGTGGCAACAGCACATCCACAACCTTAGAACTTTCTGTCACTGTCCCAGGTTAAACGGAGGCATGAACCCACTATCTAGCATAAATACTCTCTCTTGGAGTTACAAGCATCTACTTGGCCAAAGCATCTACGAGTAACGGAAAGCATGCAAGATCTTAAATAACATATAAGATAGATTGATAATCAACTTGACATAATATTCAATATTCATCGGATCCCAGCAAACACAACATGTAGCATTACAATAATATGATCTTGATCATGTAGGGCAGCTCACAAGATCTAAACATGATGGCACAAAGTGGAGAGACAACCATCTAGCTACTGCTATGGACCCGTAGTCCAAGGATGAACTACTCACGCATCACTCCGGAGGCAGGCATGGCGATGTAGAAGCCTCCGGTGACGATTCCCCTCTCCGGCAGGGTGCCGGGAAGAGGTTCTGAACCCTCCCGAGCTAGGGTTGACGACGGCGGCGTCTCTGGAACTTTTCGTGGATATTTGCTCAGGTACTTAGGGTTTTCGCGTCGGGGGGAATAAGTAGGCGAAAGGGCGGCGGCTGCGACCCCCGAGGGGCCCACACCACCCTAGGGCGCGGCAGAGGGGGCCCGCGCCCTAGGTGCGTGTGGCCTCCTGGTGGCCCTCCTCTGCTGCTCCTTCGCTCCGTCAGGCGTGTTCTGGAAAAATAGGCACCCCCGTGTAGTTTCGTCCAATTCCGAGAATATTTCCAGACTAGCTTTTCTGGAATACAAAAACAGCAGAAAACAGGAACTGGCACTTCGGCATCTTGTTAATAGGTTAGTCCCAAAAAATGTATAAAAGTGATATAAAGTAGATGCAAAACATGTAGCAATTGGTATAAAACAAGCATGGAACATCAAAAATTATAGATACGTTTGAGACGTATCAGCATCCCCAAGCTTAGTTCCTACTCGTCCTCGAGTAGGTAAACGATAAAAACAAAATAATTTTTGAGGTGACATGCTACCATCATAATCTTGATCATATAATATTGCAAGGCACATGTAAATGAATGAAGTGATCCAAGTCAATGGTCTATAATTTGCTACAAATAGATAATGAGTAAACAATGAATCACACAAGCTAAACGTTTTCATGAATAGTACTTTCGAGACAAGCATCAAACAGTTTTGCATAAGTGTTAACTCATAAAGCAATAGTTTCTAATAAAAGGTATTTAATCAACACAAAGGAAGAATTTAGTTTCAGCATTTGCTTCAACTTTCAACATATTTATCTCATGGATATTGTCAACACAAAGTAGTATAACAAGTCCAATACATTGCATATAACGCATGTTGTAACAAAGTTGACACTAGTGTTTGCTTGTGGAAGACAGAAAGAATAGGAAAACTGACTCAACATAAAAGTAAAAGAAAGGCCCTTCGCAGAGGGAAGCAGGGATTAAATCATGTGCTAGAGCTTTTAGGTTTTTGAAAGCATATAGAGATTGCATAAAATATTTGATACTCCTCCCAACCTTGCTAACACAAGCCATGGCTAACCGAATCCTCGGGTGCCTTCCATCAATCACATACCATGGAGGAGTATCTATTTTTGAGAGGTGTTTGTTAATTGTCAACGAATGGTAGCGGGTGAGAACAGTATTCTACCTGTCAACGGACTTTTAAGAGCGGCTCCCATGAAGGACGTTATTTCTACCAGCAAGGCAGATCATCCCTCTTTCTCTTTGGTTTACACACATTCAGGTATTTCACTGTTTGTCATTGCTTACTGATGAATCAGGGCAAAAGTGTGAAGAGAATTAATTGGTTAAAGTTGTAATTAATTGGGACTGGGCACCCCGTTGCCAGCTCTTTTTGCAAGTTATTGGATAAGCGGATGTATATGCCACTAGTCCAGGTGTAAAAGTCCATCACAAATAGAATAAAGAATAACCACACTAATTCCTCATGAGCTAGTAAACATTGACACAAAAAGGGAATAATAACATTTTGAATAATTTAAAGGTAGCACATGAAAAATTTACTTGGAGTGGCAAGGAAATACCACATATAGGTAGTTATGGTGGACACAAATGGCATGGATTTTGGCTCAAGGATTTGGATGCACGAGAAGCATTCCCTCTCAGTACAGAGTTTAGGCTAGCAAGGTTATGTAAGCAAACAAGAATATCAACCCGTACACCAAGTTTTATATGACAAACATATTGCAAACGTTATAAGACTTCATACCGTCTTCCTTGTTAACCAAACCCTGTTATTAGAAAATATCTAGACCTTAGAGTACCACCGATGCAAACCAAATTTTCAACAAGCTTTACGGTAGTTCTTCACTAATAGGCTTAACTCATGTGATGCACAATTTAATCATGATCTACTTGTTAACTCAAAACAATTGACAAGCATCAAGTTATCCATTTTAGTGATCTACAAGATTAAGCAAGTTTTTCCTTATACCAATTACCACATGCAACATTTTCTGAACCAACCAAACACCAATCAATTTATTTATCAACTCTCCAAACAAATATAAGTGAAGCAAGAGAGTACTTTCTACAAAAGAAAGCTAATAGCTCTGACAAGAGATACATGAAAACAAGAGCTAAAAGCTGAACAGCGCTAGATATGAATACTCAACAAATATAAGTGAAGAATAGGAGTATTCTCATGAAAAAGCGGAGCGTGTCTCTCTCCCAATCAAGAATGCTAGGGTCCAGTCAAGCTTTATTGAAAATAAAATGCAATACTGAAAATAAAAGCACACAGACGCTCCAAGAAAAGCACATATGATGTGAAAGAATTAAAATATAGTTTCACTAGAGATGACCTGATAATTTTGACGATGAAGAAGGGGATGCCTTGGGCATCCCCAAGCTTAGACGCTTGAGTCTTCTTGAAATATGCTGGGGAGATCCATGGGAGCCTCCCCAAGCTTAAGCTCTTCACTCTTCTTGATCCTATTATATCATCCTTCTCTCTTGACCCTTGAAAACTTCCGTCACACCAAACTCAAAGTAGATCTCATTAGAGGGTTAGTGCATAATCAAAAATTCACATGTTCTATAAAGACAATATGATTTGTTACTTTAAACATTAGCTACAGCCACTGATGTTATGTGAAGCTCTTCCACCCAAAAAAGAATTTCACTCAACACTAGTAAAAGAGAGAATGCAAAATAAAAAGGCATAATCTGTCTAAAACAGAACAGTCCGCAAAGACGAATTTTTTCGAGGCACTTACGACGCTCAGATCGAAAAACTCTGAACTAATGAAAGTTTCAGACATTCATAAAGATTACGCACAAAAATTTCAGATTTAATTAACAATCTGGTGATTTTAGGAATTTCGTACAGTGAACAGCAAAAATCTGTTTCTGCGCAGCAATCAAAATTAAGCATCATCTTAACATTAGAGGCTACTCTTGGCACAACAATGCGAGAAAATAAAGATACAAAGGAGTTGCTACAGAAGTAAACATCCTCCTTGACTCAATAAAAGAAAAATTGCAGAAAAAAAATAATGGGTTGCCTCCCATAAGCGCTTTTCTTTAACGCCTTTTAGCTAGGCACAAAGCATGCATCAAGTATTACCAAGTGAAGAAGCATCAACATTGTAATTTGTTCGAACAATAGAATCATAAGGTGGCTTAATCTTCTTCCTAGGAAAGTGTTCCATACCTTTCTTGAGAGGAAATTGATATTTTATATTCCCTTCTTTCATATCAATAATAGCACCTACAGTCTAAGAAAAGGTCTTCCCAGCACAATAGGGCATGATGGATTGCATCAATATCCAAGACAATAAAATCAACGGGGACATAATTGTTGTTAACCATGATAAGAACATCATCAATTCTTCCCAAAGGTTTTTTAATAGTAGAATCAACAAGGTGAACATCCAAGTAACAATTTTCCAAAGGTGCTAAATCAAGCATATCATATAATCTTTTAGGCATAACAGAAATACTAGCACCAAGGTCACACAAAGCATTGCAATCAAAGTCATTCAATTTCATTTAATGATGGGCTCCCAACCATCTTCTAACTTCCTAGGGATAGAAGCTTCATGTTTTAATTTTCTTCCCTAACTTGCATGAGAGCATTAGTAATATGTTTAGTAAAAGCCATGTTTATAGCACTAGCATTAGGACTTCTAGCTAGCTTTTGCAAGAACTTAATTACTTCAGAAATATTGCAACCATCAAAATCAAAGTCATTATCATCAAAAGTAATGGAGTTATTATCTTCCTTATTGCTAGAAATTTCAGCATCTTTATCAAGGACAGTTTCAGAGTTATCAGGCAATTTAGGACATTTTGCAATAGAAGTGGAAACATTACCAACACCAATTATCTTGCCATTAATGGTAGGAGGTTTGTAACACTTGAGTTTGAAGCATTTTCAGAAGTAGTAATAGTATAAACTCTAGCAATATTATTCTTTCTAGCAATTTCATCCTCTCTTTCCCATCTAGCATGCAATTCAGCTAACATCCTCACATTGTTATCAATTTTAACTTGTATAGCATTGAGAGTTTTGCTCTCTTTAACATCATGAGGCATGTTCTTTAGTTTCAACAAGTCAACATCAAGAGCAAGACTATCAACTTTAGAGGAAAGCACATCAATTTTCCCAAATTTCTCCTCAACAGTTTTATTGAAAGCAGTTTGTGTACTAATAAAATCCTTAAGCATAACTTCAAGATCGAGGGTACACTCTTATTATTTTTAGGAGTTACTATAGGAATTTCCATAACCATTGCCACTATTAGAAGGATAGGGCCTATAATTGCTATTACCAAAATTATTCCTATAAGCATTGTTGTTGAAGTTATTATTTTTAATGAAGTTCACATCAACATGCTCTTCTTGAGCAACCAAAGAAGCTAAAGGAACATTATTTGGATCAACATGTGTTTGACCATTTGCAAGCATAGACATAATAGTATCAATTTTGGCACTCAAGGAGGAGGTTTCCTCAACAGAATTTACCTTCTTACCTGTTGGAGCTCTCTCGGTGTGCCACTCAGAATAATTAATCATCATATCATCAAAAGCTTTGTTGCAGCACCCAAAGTGATGGACATAAAGGTACCTCCAGCGGCCGAATCCAATAAATTCCTTGAAGAAAAATTTAATCCTGCATAGAAGGTTTGGATGATCATCCAAGTAGTCAGTCCATGAGTGGGACAATTTTTAACCAATGATTTCATTCTCTCCCATGCTTGAGCAACATGTTCATTATCAAATTGCTTAAAATTCATTATGCTACTTCTCAAAGAAATAATCTTAGCAGGAGGATAATATTTTCCAATAAAAGCATCTTTGCATTTAGTCCATGAATCAATACTATTTCTAGGCAAAGATAGCAACCATTCTTTAGCACGTCCTCTCAAGGAGAAAGGAAAAAGTTTCAGTTTAATAATATCACCATCTACTTCCTTGAGCTTTTGCATTTCACAAAGTTCAACAAAGTTATTAAGGTGAACAGCAGCATCATCAGTACTAACACCAGAAAATTGCTCTTTCATAACAAGATTTAAAAGTGCAGGTTTAATTTCATAAAATTCTGCTGAAGCAGCAGGTGGAGCAATAGGTGTGCATATGAAATCATTGTTGTTCGTGCTAGTGAAATCACACAACTTAGTGTTCTCAGGAGTACTCATTTTAGCAGAATAAAAACAGTACAGAAAATAACTTGAAAGTAAACTAGATGCAAGTAACTAATTTTTTTGTGTTTTTGATAATTGAAAGCAAACAAGATAAAATAAAATAAACTAAGCAAGACAAAAACAAAGTAAAGAGATTGGAAGCGTGAAACTCCCCTTGCAGAAGACTGCTGTCTCCCCGGCAACGGCGCCAGAAAAAGAGCTTGATGGCGTGAATCACACGTCGTTGGGAGACCCCAAGAGGAAGGTATGATGCAGTTCAGCAGCAAGTTTTCCCTCAGAAAGAAACCAAGGTTATCGAACCAGTAGGAGCAGCAACTCTTCAGAAGGTTGTTGGCCGCACGGCGCAATACGATCACCAACGTGGAATCTGCACACAACACAATCAAACTACTTTGCCCCAACGAAACAGTGAGGTTGTCAATCTCACCGGCTTGCTGAAAACAAAGGATTAAACATTTGGTGTGGAAAATGAGTATTAAATTGCAGAGAATGAAAAAGGAACAGTTTGCAGTTTGTGGTTGTTTAATCAGTGTAAAAGAATGGACCGGGGTCCACAGTTCACTAGTGGTGTCTCTCCATAAAAGATAACTAACATGTTGGGTGAACAAATTACAGCTGGGCAATTGACGAATAGTGAGCGCATGACAATGCATATATATGACATGTTGACTACTATGATATTTAATTGGGCATTACGACAAATACATAGACCGTTATCCAACAGCATCTATGACTAATAATCCACCGCCGGTTGTCATCCGAGTCCCCGTTGACGAGGGGTAGACTCATCAAGACCCATGGTTAAGGTCCCTAGGTTATGAATATGGGGGAGAGAACGTGGTAGAGCTGGAAGTATCGTCGGCTGACAAGCAGGGCAAAGATTTTACCCAGGTTCAGGGCCCTCGTGTGGAGGTAACACCCCTACGTCCTGCCTGTCTGTTATTGATTTGTGAATATGACGGTTACAAGGATCCCGGCGAGATGTCGATCTCGCTAGGGTTTGTGGCTCTGGTGGTTCGTTGTCTGGTTCGATGGCCCTCCCAGTCCTTAAATAATAGGCTGGGTCCCGGGTGTTCGTAACCGACTCGATTTACAAGTAAGGAAACTCTAAACCGACTATTGCTTCGCCAAACTTGGAGGATACTTCATCTTCGTGGGCCTCCCTTCATGGGCTTCATGTAGGCTCTGATAGTTGGGCCTAGTCGATACGTGCACCAGGTACCCTCATGGTAGGGTACCCGATAGGCATACCCATGTCAGTAGCCCCCGAGTACTTGTCTGATTCGAAGAGTCGGGCATGGACTCATACATCATGCACGTTATATATATTTTTTACATCTGTATTTAGAATTCTTATGAAATAGCACATGTTAGCAATGCCGAGTGTTTTCATCGACTATGAGTTTTTGCTTATGATAATCAAGGGATATTAGCTTAGCAGGCCCGGCACACACGACGGATCGGGGCCGGTTAACTACCATTTGTGGCAAAACCATACTAGCTTTCAATCAAACTCGAGTCCCCGGACTCGAATCTGGAACAAACTGGACAGACTCGAAACGGCCGTTGAGGTCTTACTGAATCGAACTGCAGTATAATTTTGAATCTACCCAACGCGTCCGTCGGGGATTTTCATCATGTCTGCTGACACGGAACATTTAAGGATAACGCTGCTGGAGCGGTCCTTAGCCCAGCTCGACTGATCGGCGGGTCTTACCTTTGCACTTATGCATGCAGCATCCAAGGATCGTCGGATCAACTCGGGAATATTTTGAGTGTGATTTTGCTTATGAACTTAGTCGAATGTTTCGTCGACTGCACTTTTGCCATTATTCTATCGGGTGCGCGACAGCGCTCCCGATGGGAGTAGCCCCCGAGATTGTGCTTTATTGCTTGCAATGGAGGATAATCTCAAATTCTTTTACCCTGCACATTTTAGTCAAAGAAATTTTTTGATACGCTCCCGATGGGAGTATGATGCTGCAGTCGAAAGAATTTCGACTGGCCTCTATGACTTTTGCTAAAAAACCAACCGAAACTTATGCGAGAGACCACCCGAAGATATCATCGAGTGACTTTTATGCCAGTTGTGAAAGAGAGAACAACGTCAGCAATGACGCATTTTGCGACTGCTATCTCTGACAAGCGATGGCGTGCCTGGAGAGGCTTTGATAAGACGTGACCCTGTTCTGTGGGCCCGTTTTTGCAGAGCTGACCAGGGATGACGCCGCGTGGACTTGATTTGACCGTTCGGGCACGATTTTCACGGGGCGTGATGATGGCTTCCTGGATTCTCGTGCGTAGTGGGCGGAGTGGCCGGCGACGGTTGCTCTCCGTGGCCGCCACGTGTATGGCCAGATTTCGCGCGGAGCGTATGGATTTGTTTTAACGGCTACGATCGTTTTTGCGCTCTGTGGTAAATAGGGGGGACGGTGCTGGCAGAGTTTTTTACTTGCCATTTTCTCCCTGCGCCGCCCCTCGTCTCATCTTCTTCCTCGCGCCCCCTCCATTGCTCTGCGCCCAAGCTCTTGCCCCACACTCCCTCCACCGTAGCGATGGCGAAAGGTGGAGGTGCGAAGCGTGGCGCTGCCGCCGCCGCCGCTACCGATGCGACCAAGGGCAAGAAGGCCGTGGCGGGTACATCTGCATCCGCCGCGCTGAAGAAGGGCAGCGGGGACTGGGCGAAGTCCACCATCAAGGACGCCCATTTGGTCAAGTTCCGCGAGCAGGGGTATCTGCCACCCGCGGAGCAGCTCGCCGTCCGCGCGCCGTCGCCCAAGGAGGTACTCCCCGAACCACGCGCCAACGAGCGTGTTTGTTTTGCGGAGTTTTTGCCTAGGGGCTTTTCGCTTCCCCTCCACGATTTCGTTCGTGGTCTTCTTTTGCCTACGGGGTGCAGATCCATGATCTCACCCCAAACGGCATTATGCATATCGCGTGCTTCATCACGCTGTGCGAGTGCTTCCTCGGCGTCGCTCCCAGCTGGGCGCTGTGGAAAGCCATCTTCATGGTGCGGCCGAACAGAGGAGGTGGTCGCACCTACCCCGTCGGCGGCTGTGGAATACAGGTGCGCAGCGACACCCGATACTTCCGCCTGAAGACCGTCGACTCCGCTCAAGGCTGGAGGAAGGGGTGGTTTTATGCGACTGTGGAGCAGGATGCAGCCGCCCCTTTCTCGACTGCTGCTTTCACCAGGACCAAGGCGTGGGATCACCAACTCTCAGCCGAAGAAATGGAGGAGGCAAGCCCTTTGCTGGCTCGGATCGGAGGCATGCTGGACAAGGTCACAGGCATCCATTTGATCGCCACCTTTGTGAAGAGGCGGGTGTGGCCCATTCGCGCCCGAGCGCACCCCATGTGGGAGTATGAAGGCGCAGGTGACATCACCCGAATGAATCCAGAGGAGCTTTCAAGGAGTGAGCTGCTGACGCATGTGCGACACATCACCAACTTGACGACAGGCGACACTTGCAATGTCGACTGCCCTGTTGCACCATATGGGTTGGAGAACCCTTTGCTTGAGGTATGTATGTGTTATAGCCTGCTTGCAATGAAAGTTTGCCACTCGCATGTTTATGATCGCGATTTTTGATTCTGACTTTGCAATTTGTGATGTGTGCTATGCAGGGTCACTCGACTGCTGCCTCCCTTCCTCCTCTGCCTGAAAATGGCGAGACTGAAGAAACACAGGCACAGGTGGTGGACCCGAAAGGGGATCAGTCGCCCATCCCTTCCGCCACCACTTCACGTGTGGAGGATGTCGAGGAAGAAGCAGCAAGAAGTCCAATCTGAAGACAAGGCTCCTTCTGACCAAGAAGTCGATACCGCGCAACCGAAGCGGCGTCGACTGGCCAAGAAGGCGCCTTCTGCTGCCAGTTCACCCGCGAAGGAGCAAGGCTTGGAGGATGACGAGGAATCAGATTCACCACCTGTTTTCCAAGCCGCTCCTTTGCGTGCGTGCTCAACAAGCTCGACTCTTCCGCTTCAGTCGAGTGGTACCCCAGCCTTTGGAGGACCAATTTTTGGCGACTCCGAAGACGAGGAAGATGAGGAGCACAGGTATGTGTGTTTTTGAGTATGATATGAAAATGTTTGTGCTGTCATATTTTTGTGCTGACCATCCTTTTGTTTTGTTGTGTTGCTCACAGTGCTGAAAACAACCAGCCTGGGACTCCTCCAGTCGAGAATGTTCCAGCCGTGGAGCACTCGAAGTCTGCACCGACTGGAAACGAGGCTGCCCAGCCCATGGCCACTGACGCTGTCGTTGAAACAGCCAAGGCGGCAACTCCAGATGTCGGGACATCAGTCGCGGCTCCTGAGCCGTGGATGAACCACGTGAGTAACTTTTTGCTTGACCCGTTTAGTTGTAGGTCTGTGAGAATTTTTAGATTTTTGCTGAATCCGTGTGCTCGCAGCCCTTCTACCACACCTTGGCAGATTCTGCCAAGGCTTATGTCCAGGTGGAGCAGGAGAGGGACACCATGCGCGCCGAGCTCGAGCGGCTCAGTCGTGAGTTCTCCTTTTTGCTTTTGTTTTGCCCAACTTCTTTTCGCAATGCCTGATTTTGTCGAGTATTGAATGCACGTAATTTTTGCTGGGCCAGGCGAGAAGAAGGAGCTGGAAGACGCACTCGCCGCGCAGCGCGAAGAATCGAAGAAAGAGCTGGCTGCCGCCACCAACTCAGCTGCTGCACGCGAGCGAGAATATGCTGACCAGCTCGCGGCACTCGCGCAGGCCATGGGAGGTGAGTAATCTTTTTCTCCTTTTGATATGACGATATAACTTGTCGAGTGTCGTACTTATGCCTGTTTTGAATTGTGCAGAAGCTGTTGGCGCACCGGCCTCTGCAGACGTGGCGAGTGACGATCTTTCGCTGGAACAGGCTGTGGGCGGCTTAGGCGCTCTATGCAACCAGGCGAAAGAAGCACTCGCCAAATCAACGAGCACACTTGGTGCTGTATACCAAGTGGTGTTCCCTACTGGCGTGGTGCCGTCGACGGTGGATGACTTCGCCAACGTGTTTGGCCCCGGGACGTCCACCATGGCGGGTTTTGCTCGCGCCAACACGGTACGCGGATCCGAGTCCACCATCAAGCTTCTTATGGGACATGGGATAGATTGCGACTATGAGGCAGCACTGTCTGCGTTCCCTCAGAAGCCAGACGGGAAGCCCATTTCGCTGAAGGGGGTGAGCGGAGCAGCCGCGCGACTGGCTGAAGTTTTCATGAACACCATGGAGCGCCGGGCACTCGAGACTGCCAATCGTCTGCTTAGGAAATCGAAATCTTAGGCTTAGGGTAGCTGTACCCTTTTGCTTTTTTATGCCTTGTAATGATACCTTCTGAACTGCGCGAGTCTGCGCTTTGTTTTTGCTACCTTGTTTATGCAAACTGTCTTTTGCCAATGTCTTTCATTTGGAGAGTTGTATGCTTATGACGCGAGTCTTACAAACTTTGTGTTTGTGATTATGCTCTTTGAACAGTCACGAGAACCTGCTACTGCGACTAGTTCCTCGCAGGCTCCAACCACCACCCGATCCCAGGGTCAGGTGGCAAATGATGCCAAGGTGATGGAGTATATGAAGGCTAAATTGTGAGAATGGAGCAAGATCTGAAGGACGCCCAGGCTGAGCTGAGTCGATTGAGGGCCAGACCCGCGTTGGCCACCCAACGCGAGGATTATGTTCTCGGGGAGATGGAGCTTGTGAACAGGCAACTCGAGTGTAAGTTCGAATCTTGCTTTGTTTTACAAGCTTTTTGTGTAGCTTTTGTCCTTTTGATCTAACTGGTGCGCCCGTATTTGTAGGCTTTGTCGACAACTTCCAGGCTGAACAGATTCGCGTGGAAGGACGCCTGGATAGCGTGGTTGACGACCCTACAACTGGGCGTCAACACTTTTGGCTTGATAGGTACCATGCCCGCATACTTGCCACCCTGAAGGATCGCGTCTGGCGAAGTGCTGAGCTGCTGGAGTTATGCCGGGCATCGTTTATTCGTCTGAACGAGACTCTTTTTCCTTCGGGGCCACAACCACAAGGGATTCGTGCTGTGTTGAACATCTTCCGCCAAACAAATCCCATTCGAGAGTTGCTGTCTCAAAGACTTGTAATTGGAGCCAACGCTGCAATGGCGTATATGCGTAGTCGAAAACCAAGGTTGGTGTTGCGGACACCTGCAGCCGGAGAGGTTCTCGAACAAAAAGACTTGGATGACACGATCCAAGCTGCGGAGACACTGATCGAGTGCACTCGCGAACAGCTTTGCGGCCCCGAGCTGCCCGTAAAAGACGAGCCTGAGGATTAGAATGGTTTGCGAGTGCAATTTTTGTATAGGGGGCAGCCCCCGAGTGTAATTTTTGACTCTTTGTATATTGTATAGTTTGTATACTTTGATTTTTTGCCGAGCCCCCGAGTCAATCGAGCGGGGTTTGTGAAATATGTGTTGGTTATGAACCGATGACTGTGCAGCCCCCGAGTATTCGAGTGCGGCTGCAAAGTTTTTATGTTCTTTGTTCGGATCCTTGTTACGCAGCCCCCGAGGGTCTCGGGTGCGGTTAAGGTATGAATTATGCAGGTGGTAGCCACAAAGGAGTCGAAGGAACATTGATTTTATTCCTCTTTTGAATGTTAGGCTGCAGGCCGCCTCATTAAAAACCTTCCAGTCCCCTTAGGTACCCTGGTAAGGAAAAGAGCGCGTCTGAAACCTGCAGCCATCCGACATATAGCCTATTACATTGTATGACTGTGAGCACTTTATGCGTAGAAACGGCGCAGATGCGCAACGTTCCACGGATTGTGAGAGGGTTCGCCTGTCTTCGCGTGCTTCAGTCGATATGCGCCTCCACCAAGGACCTCCGTGATGATGAAGGGACCCTCCCATGGGGAAGCGAGCTTGTGCACCTTCTTTTGCTTCAGTCGAAGAACCAGGTCGCCAACGACGAAGGACCTGGTGCGCAGTCGACGGCTGTGGTAGTTGCGAAGGTCCTGCTGGTAAACAGCTGTGCGGGCTAAGGCCGTGTCGCGCGCCTCATCAAGCAAGTCGACTGCGTCTTCGAGTGCCTCTTCTGCGTCTTCTTCATTGTATGCTTCAACTCGTGGTGCGTTGAACCTTACGTCTGATGGCAGAATCGCCTCTGCACCGTAGACCATGAAGAATGGGGTGAACTGCGTAGAAGTGTTGGGAGTTGTGCGTAGGCTCCATAGCACAGACGGTAGTTCTTCGACCCAAGCACCTGCAGCTCTTTTGAGTGGCACCAGGAGGCGCTTCTTGATCCCACTCGTCACAAGCCCATTGGCCTTTTCGACTTGGCCATTGGATTGCGGATGCGCCACGGATGCGTAGTTGAGCGTAATGTCCTGCTCTTTGCAAAAGGTTTTGAACTCCTCAGCCGTGAAGTTTGTGCCGTTATCAGTGATGATACTGTTTGGGACACCGAAGCGATAGATGATGCTCTTTATGAAGTTGACTGCCGTAGTAGCAGTCGAATTTGTGATGGGGACCGCCTCGATCCACTTTGTGAACTTGTCGACTGCCACCAGTAGGTGAGTATGCCCGCCATGCGATGATTTTTTGAGTGGCCCAACCATATCGAGCCCCCATTGGGCGAAAGGCCAGGCCAGCGGTATAGTCTTCAACGCCGATGCGGGTGCGTGCGGCCTTGTTGCGAATTTCTGGCAGCCGACGCACCTTTTGACTATGTCCTCCGCGTCTTTGAGTGCTGTAGGCCAGTAAAACCCTGCGCGAAAGGCTTTGGCTACGAGTGATCGACTGCTGGCGTGATGCCCACAGGTACCTGCATGAATGTCTCGAAGTATGGCTTGGCCATCTTCGAGTGCGATGCATCTTTGGAACATACCTGATATGCTGCGCTTGTATAACTCGCCGTTGATAACGGTGTATGCTTTTGATCTTCGAGTCACGCGTCGGGACTCGGTTATGTCATCTGGTAGCTCGCTACGGAGTATGTAAGCCAGAAAAGGTTGAGTCCAGGTTGGCTCAATGAGAAATACCTCGACAGGGGGGTCCTCTGTGCTAGGCATTTTGCTTTTGGGTGGCGTAGTCGACGGAGGAGGCTCTCGTTTCTCCTTGATAGATCTGTGTTCAATACGCTCGAGGAAGACACCAGGTGGAATTTGTGCGCCAGTTGAGCCAAGATTGGCTAGCATGTCTGCTTCTTCGTTGCTTTCCCTTCCTATGTGCCTCAACTCGCAGCCCTCGAAGCTGCCTCTAGTGTGTTGTACAGATCGCGATAAGCGATCATGTTGTCCGCGATTGCGTCGCAGGCCTTCATTGTTTGCTGCACCACGAGGTTGGAGTCGCCGTAGATCATCAGTCGAGTGCACCCGAGTGCCTTTGCCATCCGCATGCCATGGATCAGAGCCTCGTATTCAGCCTCGTTATTGGAGGGTAGCTTGAATCCCATCTGCAAAACATAACGTAGCTTGTCCCCTTTTGGTGATATGAGGACGACGCCTGCGCCTGCGCCTTCATGTTTCTTGGACCCATCGAAGTACATGGTCCAGGAATTGGCCACGTCTGGTGCTCCAGGTAATTGGGCTTCTATCCACTCGGTTGTGAAGTCGGGTAGGACTTGTGCTTTGATAGCCTTCGGGTGCTCGTACTTGATATCTCTTGGAGCCAGCTCGATGAGCCATTTTGCCACTCGACCCGTTGCATTGGGGTTTGTGAGTATATCACCGATTGCTGAGTTGCTTACCACGGTAATCGGATGCTCGGTGAAGTAGTGTGTCAGCTTCCTTGAGGACATGAATACAGCGTATGCCAGCTTTTGATAGTGCGGGTACCGCTGTTTTGATATGGAGAGAACCTCGCTCAGGTAGTAGACTGGACGTTGTATGCTTTGGATGTGCCCCTCCTCCACGCGTTCGACTACCAGTACGGTGCTCACCACCCTGTTTGTAGCCGAGACATACAGGTAGAGTGGTTCCCGTTCCTTAGGTGCGACGAGGATTGGAGGGCTTGTGAGGATCCGCTTGAGATCTGTGAAGGCTGCTTCAGCTTCTGGCGTCCACTCGAACTTGTCCGCCTTCTTCATCAGTCGATAGAATGGTAGAGCCTTTTCACCCAGTTTGCTGATGAATCGACTGAGCGCCGCTACTCGTCCTGCTAGTTTCTGCACATCATGAAGCTTTGAAGGCCTTTGCATGGTGAGGATGGCCTGTATTTTCTCCGGGTCTGCTTCGATTCCACGAGCAGAGACTAGGTACCCTAAGAGCTGCCCGGCTGGAACGCCGAACGTACACTTCTTAGGATTGAGCTTGATATGGAAGCGTTTGAGGTTTGCGAACGTCTCCCTCAAATCGTCGAGTAGTGTGCGTTCTTCCCTTGTGGTAATGACAATGTCATCAACGTAGACCTGGACGTTGCGTCCAATTTGCTTTTTGAGGCAGTCCTGCATCATGCGCTGGTATGTTGCACCCGCGTTTTTTAGCCCGAAGGGCATAGTTGTGTAGCAGTAGACCCCGAGTGGGGTTATGAACGCCGTTTTTTCTTCGTCTTCTTGCTTCATCCTTATCTGGTGATAACCTGAGTAAGCATCCAGAAAGGAGAGTCGTGCGCATCCGGCGGTGGAGTCAACGATCTGATCGATCCGGGGTAGCGGGAAGTGATCCTTTGGACAGCACTTGTTCAGCGCTGTGAAATCCACGCACATCCGAAGGATGTCTGTATGCTTCTTTTCTACGAGTACAGGGTTGGCCACCCATTGTGATTTCTTGATTTCCCTAATGAATCCTGCTGCGAGTAACCGGTCGACTTCGGATTCGACTGCGGTTCGCTTTGGCCGGAGATTCGACGCATCGTTTGCTTGACTGGCTTTGCATCTGGAAACAATTGGAGAGAGTGCTCGGCGAATTCCCTGGGAATACCTGGCATGTCGGCTGGACACCACGCAAATATTTCCCAGTTCTCACGGAGGAATTCGACGAGCGCGCCTTCCTATGCGATAGGCAGGCTCGAAGATATGTTGACTGTCTTGGTCGGATCGGTCGGGTGCACCTGATGCGACCTTGTGTCATTTGTAGCATTGAAGGATCTGTCGACTGCCAACTTCTTATGCTCTGGAAGGAGTGTGCGGTCGTTGGTAATCGCTAAGTCAGCGAGTGATTCCTCCACCCCGAACATCTCGGAGATTTTGCTGAACTCGCGGTCGCAAGCATCGGACCTTTGAAAGTTTCCACGGACAGTGATGACTCCCTTTGGTCCTGGCATCTTCAGCGTGAGGTACGCATAGTGTGGCACCGCCATGAATCGAGCAAACGTCGGGCGACCAAGAATAGCATGGTATTGTGATTTCCAGTCGACGACCTCGAACTCAATCGACTCTGTCCTGAAGTGGCTTACGTCCCCGAACGTAACGTCGAGTTGTACGGTGCCTTCTGGGCTAATTGCTTTGCCAGGAACGATACCGTGGAAGGTATTTGAAGATTTTGGGAGGTTTTCGACTGACCTGTTCATTTTGCGGAGTGTGTCCGCGAAGATGATGTTTATGCCGCTGCCTCCATCCATGAAGACCTTGGTCATGGCGTAGCCTCCTATTTGCGCGTCGAGTACCAGAGCCGCATGCCCTGGTCGAGCTACAGCTGGGGGATGATCCTCTCGACTAAAGCTTATGATGGTTTCCGATCCCTTCAGAAATTCGGGCACGGCTGGAGGTGCCATGACAGCCAAGTTCACCTGTCGAGTGATTAGTTTTTGCTGCCTGTTAGAGGGGCGACCCTTTTGTATCATGTACATCTGCCCGTGGGGCTGTGGATATTGATCATCTTCCGCCCGTAGCACAGGTTGTATGGCACCTGCGAGATTTGCGCCTGGAGCAGGCTGTGGTGCGGGTTGCGGTGGCGGCTGTGGCGCCATGAGAGCGGGCACAGCGTTCGGCTGTGGTACGGGTGCAGGCATGGGCTGAGCAGGTGCTGGGCCATTCCTCTTGAGTCGTATCACATAGTCAGTCGCCATTTGGTCGAATTCCCTGCAGTTCCTTAGGGTGTGATTGGAGCGTAGTTTTCCGTCGTCCCCCTTGAAGAGGTGGAATCTGCACCAGTCGTCCATCTTTTCCTCGAACGACCGCTCGGGTTTTGCGTCGCTACGTTTGCGCCATTCTTGCCTTTTGTAGCTATCGCTCCGCTGCTCGCGATCTCGACTGTCACGTCGATCATCCGAGCGTCGATTGCTTCTATCATGGTCCTCCTTTGGCTGTGTGTATCCAGCCGCCATGAACTCGGGTCTGTTATCGTCGTAAGGACGTCTGGACCGTTTACGCCTGCGATCTTCTCTGTATGAATCTCTGCGGCTTCGACTGCCGCTTTCGTAGTTGTCGCGTGTTGGGGAAGCACGGGATCTGCGTACAGAATCCTCTCCATCTGCCCACTCAGTCGCAACTTTGATGAGGTCAGCCAGGGAGGTTGGCTTTTCACGACCAAGTGCCTCTTTGAAGTCCTTCCTGGCGAGACCTTGTATGAAGGCATCCATGGCCCTGTCTTCTGACACTTTGCCAACCGAATTGCGTATTTCGGTCCACCGCCGTATGTATGATCTCAGCGACTCGTCTGATCGTTGAGTACATGTCCTTAATTCCTCGAATGTCTTCGGGCGCTCACACAGAGGCTCGAAGTTTTTGATGAAGTCTCTGCGGAAATCATCCCACGAGTCATATGATGATGGAGGGAGTGATTTGAGCCAGTCGCGGGCAGTTCCTTCGAGCATAAGTCGTATGTACTGCATCGCCGTGGTGTTCGTGCCCCGCTGGCATGCCACGGCGAGTCTGTAATCTTCTAGCCACCCAGAAGGTTCTTGGCGACCGTTGTACTTGGGTTGCTCGCCTGTCAACTTGAACCGTTTGGGCATCCGCGTCTCACGGATGCGTCGAGTGAAGCACAATGCTCCGCATGGCTCTGGTTCGCGATCAGAGTATGAATCGCTGCTATAGGATCTTCGAGACCTGCTCCTGCTGGACCTGTGCCGGCGCGTGCTTCTCCTTCCTTCATCCGAGTGGTGGCTGCGACCACTGCGATGATGTGCTGCGTGTCGTGAGTCGACTATGTCGCGATCGCGATCCCTTGCTGGAGTTTTGTCTTCTGGCTGCATAGCCTGTGCCGCTAGAGCTAGCGATTTGAGTTGTTGGCGATGCAGGGCTGCGTTAGGGTCATTCGCCGGAGGTTGTATTGCCTTGAGGTAAGCACCTACGGAGAATAATGCACCCGCAGCAGTTTTGGGTACTGGGATTCCGTTAGCGTCCTCTGTCATGAACGACAGGTTACGGGTGATTGCTACCCTTTCATGTTCTGGAAGGCTTGCCAACCGCGACCTAGGTCGAGGGGTTGGTTGCTGTGTGGACCCGAGGGATTGCTCCCTTCGTCGGGCACTCGAGAGGCTGGCTTGCCTTTTGCGCTCCTCGAGCGTCGCTCGGTAGTTTTGCAGTCGAATTGACTCCTGCCAGTTGAAGTACTGGAAGGTCAACATCTCCTCTGGGTGGAGTTTGGCGGCATCATAGTGCACTCCTTTATGACTTTATCTGCTTTTGCTGCCATCTCCTCCGTGATTGTCAAGGTTGTGACCCCATCTGGCATGGTTACCGTGCATGGGAATTGTGCAGGCCTGCGAGCGGCAGCGTCTGCGGATGATTCTGCGGTGAAGGCCACGTAGACCTGATGGGGCGTGACCCGAGGACAGGTGTATGTGCTGTCGATTCCAGTCATGGACTCGACATCGCCATCGAGGCTCATGTCAGAGCCAGTGTGTTCATCGAGTAGATCTTCGAGGCGAATCTCGTTGTCGATGTGCTCATCACCTATGCTCATCTCGGTGTTGGCGAAGCCATTACGGATTTCTGAGTCGAGGTTGGTGTTGGTGAAGATCTCCGAGTCGACGTTGTTGTCGTTATGAATCGCGGGCTCGTAGAAGTCATCGAGGGAGATCCCGCAGTCGAAACTCTCGTCGAGTGGTAGGTTGAAGTCGATGTTGCTTGTGTTGTATGCTGATTCTGCTTCCTCGCCTTGGAGTTCCGTCATCATGAACCTATCGAGCTCGCCGGTCGACATGGTTGTTGCGGGCGAGCAGGCTTCAGGAATTCGACGATGGGGCGAGCGCAGTCGACGGAGCCTCGAGTGCACCCAGCGCCAGTTGTTGCGGATCTGCTGAGTCCTGCGTGCCAAGATTGTTTACGAAAAAATTGAATGCTCCAACAGTTAAACTCAAACCTGATTCAAGGCCGGAAAACGCCTCCTGAAGCTCTGGCGAGTGCGGATTGAAATTCATTGGAAGAGCAGATGCGCTTTTTGCGGGTGAAGCGGGCAGGCTGCCGCTTTTCGAGTGGATCGGCGAGTCGCCGTGTGTCGCCTGGATCGGCGAGTTGCTGTTTGCTGACATGGCCGGCGAGTTGCCGTTTGCAGATGAGATCGGCGTGTTGCCGTTTGCTGGTGTGATCGGCGATTTGCCGTTTGCTGTTGGGACCGGCGAAACTTCGAGTCCAGCGCTATTCTTTCCCACAGACGGCGCCACTTGACGAGGGGTAGACTCATCAAGACCCATGGTTAAGGTCCCTAGGTTATGAATATGGGGGAGAGAACGTGGTAGAGCTGGAAGTATCGTCGGCTGACAAGCAGGGCAAAGATTTTACCCAGGTTCAGGGCCCTCGTGTGGAGGTAACACCCCTACGTCCTGCCTGTCTGTTATTGATTTGTGAATATGATGGTTACAAGGATCCCGGCGAGATGTCGATCTCGCTAGGGTTTGTGGCTCTGGTGGTTCGTTGTCTGGTTCGATGGCCCTCCCAGTCCTTAAATAATAGGCTGGGTCCCGGGTGTTCGTAACCGACTCGATTTACAAGTAAGGAAACTCTAAACCGACTATTGCTTCGCCAAACTTGGAGGATACTTCATCTTCGTGGGCCTCCCTTCATGGGCTTCATGTAGGCTCTGATAGTTGGGCCTAGTCGATACGTGCACCAGGTACCCTCATGGTAGGGTACCCGATAGGCATACCCATGTCACCAGT